>JAPCYS010000297.1:0-48637 GCA_028641055.1 Alopecurus myosuroides
TTGGATCTCTTTTTTTTCGTCGTTGGTACGACGTCTTTCCAATGAACCGCCCGCAATCCATGCGCATATATATAGTAGTAATTAATTGCGAAATCATCACGGGATCGTGTTCGTTCTCGTTGGAAATCATCACGTACGTACGGAAAAGAAAAAATGAGATCAACTAGCTGGTTTTCAAACTCTACTCAGCCAAAGCTAGCTAGCACGGGAAAGGAGATAGGGATAAGAAAAACAATCGCACGCACGGAGGGAGTGAGAGTCGTATACGCCTAAATCCTGCTCCCTAATTAATTGCAGGCACCCACTGCTGTACCTGGCCGCAACGAAACTTCCTCGACACAACTTGTCACCCTCTATTCGACGCGTGAGACTACCTGAGTACGTACCTGACTAGAGTATGACACCCGATCGGATCTAGCAGTAAAGCAAAATAACACACGAGCAGCTTGGCTGGCTAGGGCACCAACGGATCATTGCGGCGATCGGCCGGATTGACCGCGCGGTCAATGGAGCGAGAGGTAGGTTCTCCAAGGGCTGCCGACGGAAGCAGGGCGCTGCACGGGTGCGCCGATGGTTTTTTGGCCTTGACGGGGATGAAGCCGCCGGACAGGTTCGTGCTAGCTCACGGTGGCAGGCACGTCGTTGCAGAAGTGTGCGGGTTGCGACCGCAACTGCTCCTGCGTGGCATACGCGTACGCCAACCTTGGCGGCAGCACGTCCAAGGGAGACACCCCGAGGTGCTTGGTGTGGTCCGGGGAGTTGGTTGACACTGGGAAGCTAGGTGCAAGTGCCGCCACCGACATGCTCTTTCTCCGGCTTGCAGGATTAGATGTTGCATCTGGTGCCAAATCTTTCCCTTCTTGTGCTATTGTTCTATGCTAATTCTTCGTTGTTTAATGTACTTCATTTTCATGCTATGCTATATGCGCTATTGCCAACATGGACAGGTAAAAGGTCAAAGAGCAGCGCAGTGGGGTATTGCCAACTTTAGGAAGCGTTGTGATTCTAGTGTGCATTTTCACTGCATGGTTGAAATTCAAAGGTACGTTCAATTTACATTCCCCCCTAGTACCTTTTCCTATTTGACCCTTTGAAATATTAGTATATTCCCAACACAGACATGATAGTACGAATTTTTTATACCAAATAGTACATGGTAGAGATACATGAGCTCACTGCATTGATTACACAATAAAGACTAGAAGACGAGCAATCTTTGAGATCGTCAGACGTTTTCTTCTTCCAGGATATAATCTCGTACTTTTTGAAGGCAGCCGTATAACAATGGCATAGACACTAAACCATAAACCTGTAAATAACAACGAGAGTTCTCCCATAATTTTAATTTTAAGCCGCAATGCCAAGACTGTGAGCATGAAAGCAGCCATTAAATTAATCAAGCAACATCGGCAAGAGGACCAACACCAGTATTGCAGGGAAAAGCAACCGAACAGCCTAATCGACGTCGCTGGGAGCCGAGAGTACGAATCACCATTATCGAGGACGTAACAATCTGGACAAATATTGCGAGGATAAATCTCCTCGCGGCAACCATGAGAAAAGATCCAAAACCAGTCCAGCAAAACAAGATCTAAAGGACCATACCTAGATAGATGTAATCTTCCAACACCACCATTGACGTCGGGAGGAGATCTTATCGTCGCACGAGGGGCCAAAGATCACTTATTGTAGGTGATGCCATCTCCATTGACGGATAGGCCAAAACGAAAATAGCTACCAAAAAGCTAATATACTTAAAGTACTAATTTTACGGAAACAAATTTTATATTTGGATAGAGCATTTAATTTTGATTGGTGTACATATTTTATTCGTGCAAAACTGATTTAAAATGGGGGAGATATGATTTTTACAAGTTTTAGGGTTAAAAAGGCATTTTCTGGAAAAGAAAACAGGGGTTGGGACTGTTGCACCGGAGGGGAGAGAACCCACACTGGCTGACAGTGGGCCAGCCACCCAGCTGGCGATGGTGTGGCGCGTGTGTACGATGATGTGGCATGATGGTGTATGACATGCGGGCCCCAGGTGCGCCGGAAAAGAAATAAAACAGAGAGGATTTTGCCTCTCACAGGATTCGAGCCCGGGACTTCCTGTGTGTGCAGAGTGCGCAGCCACTAGGCTGTGCTCAACTTTGTGTTAGGAACAGAAACGGAAGCAAGAAGAGGTAAATAGCTGCCGTTAACTGAATTTTCACGAACAGAGTTTCAGACTTCCAATCGGAGACAGAACGGAGAGGAAGATCCGCGGCCGATCGTGGATCCTTGCATGCGCGACGGACGCAGGTGCGAGGCGGGGCGGTGTGCCCATGCCGGTGTGCGGGTATGTGCGGATGCGAGAAGGAACAACCCCAACCAAAAATAAATAAAATAAACAGAGGCATCTTCAGTCCACGTACGCGGCCTCCATGGCGGCCATGGATGGGATGAACCCGCCGGAGAACAAGGACGGCCGCACGACGGCGAGCCACAGAGCACAAAGGGGCTGGGACCTAGGCCAGGAGGAGGGGGCTCACCGGGGCGCAGCGTCGTCGTTCTGCTCGTGGACGACGGGGTTCAGAAGACGGCGACGGGGACGAAGCTGGCGACGTGCTCGGCGTTCCAGGGTCTCCCGAGCACGGTCTTGGGAGCGCAGCGATAGCCGGCGACGAGGGCGTCTCGTTCCCGGCTCAGGGCATCACGACATCGATGGAGGGGACGGCACGGCGTCGGGTTCTGACGAAGGCGGCGATGGCGGGCTGTAGACGACGACGACGAAGAAGAGAGGCGCGCGACCTCCCTAGGACGTTCCTGGCCCCAAAATTCCGTGAGGAGCAAGCCTGGTCTCGGGGGGTTCCAATCCCGTGGACGTCAAGGCACGAGGAAGGACAGGGACGCGACGGCGAGGTCGAGCCTGACGGAGATGGTGACGATGGCAGATGCGCGTTGGATGGCGGAAAAGCTCGACGGTGGCCTCCAGAGAGCCTCCCAGGGCCGGCCGAGTTGATCAGGGCGTAGAGGGAGGTCGCCGGTTTCCGTTCCCGCGGGAAGCAGGGCTCGGCGTGGACCGAGGCGACGGCGAGGAGAGCTCTAAGCTCCGGCCATGGAGACCGAAAAAAATTCAGAAGCTTGGGAGTTTTCAGAGAGGAATTCGGGGACTTGAGGGAGGGGAAAAATGAAGATGAGATCCAGATCTCCAGAGGCTAGGGTTCTGGGGCGCCGGGGTCTCTTTCTTGTAGAGGAGGGCAGAGGGAGCAGGTGAGAGGGGCTCACGTGGGTGGTGGTGCCCCTGCTTCTCGCTTTCCACCGTGGAGAGAAGGACGACCGAGGAGGGAGGAGAGAGTGGATCGGGCCAGAGAGGGGTGGTGGGCTTGGCCAGCCCATCGCAGGGGGTTGTAGGCGGGCTCTTGCGGCCTGCCTCCCCCTGGACTTGGTTCTTTTATTTTTAATTTTTGTTTATTTCATCTTCTTTTTTTTTGTAAAGAAGGAGAGAAGAAAAGAAGAGTTTGGAGGGGTTTTACACCTCAGAAAATGGTGGAACAAATTTTAGTGTATTTGTAATTTAAAAACCCCAGTCGCACAAATGTGGTTTTTTTTTCGAAATTTTGAAAGTTTGTTTGGGTTTTGAATTGGTTTGGGAAACAAGTGCAATGTCATGATGCAATGCCATGCCAACAAAAGAAACAAGAAAATCTACTTGGGGGAAAAATCCCCCGGGTGTTACATCCCCCTCCTCTCCCCACACCACCGTCGTCGACCGTGGTCGTGCCTCTCATCGACGAGCACGGTCTCATCCACGGAGGCCTGTCCAGCAACCACGCGAACCCTCCACCGCTTTGGGAGGGTCTGGACCCGGTCGCGGCCGGAGTAGTCCCCGCACGGTCATCGGCGATGGTGTTGCGGGTCCTTATGGAGGACAGCTCCGACGACAAGGATTCACAGGAGCATGGCCCCATGGAGACCCAGGAGGACCTCCTCCAGCTCGGCATCCAGAGGAGGCTCTGCCACGAGCGGAGGCAGGCGACTCGGCGCCGCTACCAGCACCACGTCGACGACTACAACGAGCGCCAGCTCTAGCGCGCCCTCCGTGCGGACGAAGAGATGCAGGAGAAGAAGCAGGAGTGGGACACCATTGAGGCGTCCCAGTTCGTGCTGCAGGCACGCTCCTCTAGCTGCTCCTCCTCCGTCAACAACGAAGACGGCCCGGCGGAGGGAGAAGAATAAACCCCGACGAAGTAGTGTAGGGTGCGGCGATAAACCCTAGTTATCGCCGTTTATGTGTATTAAGTTTTTATTTTGCAAAATCGACGAGGAGCAGCGAGTTCATCAATCTGAACTCCCGTCCAAATCAAAGGAAATTTTGATTTTCAGTTCTTGTTAAGGAATCTGCTACGATCCCTACCAGGGGCGGACCCAGAGAATACATTTAGTGGGGGCACAAAGCTTGACTAGGGGCATATCTAGTGCAAATTGAAATTTTCGAATATTTTTCTTCAAACCATAGAAGGATTTGCCAAATTTGAGTGGCCCCCACTCAGCTCTTCTTGGGTCCACCCCTGATCCCTACCTCCGCGACCCGTAGAATCAGGCAATACGCGAACTAAAAAACATATTTACATGTTTTAGTTTGGGCTCCGCTAGAGATGCTCTAACAGCTTCATGACACCGCAACATGCACCGCACGAAATTAAGCGGTTGAAGCTGGCGCGGCGAAGCGTGCTGCCCGTCTAGTCCCATTAAATCTCTAGCCAAGTCACTCATTTGCGTCTACAGATGGTTTACCTTTAAAAAGGAAATAGTCTAATCATTGTATATCCACAAAGTCAAATGAGGACAGACGTAGACAGGTCAAATATGAACCCCATAAAAAGCTAATGTCTGCAATTTTTTTTGCATTATTAATTGTTGCCAGTAAGACAAAGGCCCAGGGGAATGTAAAGACTAGACCAAGTACGTTTACGTTCTTTTTCCATAATCACATATACAGATCGATATACCGTATTGCATTTTTTGTTTCGGGGAAACAGGTCCTATGGATTGGTCAGCTCTAGCTGGCTCCGTCACGGTCCTGATCCTTGTGCTCCTCCCTTTGCGAGCGTCCGATGACCGGCTTATCCCCGGCAAACCGCTCTCCCCTGGTGCTACCATCATCTCCGATGGGGGTGACTTCGCCCTGGGATTCTTCTCTCCATCCAGCTCCACTCCGGCCAACCTGCACCTCGGCATATGGTACAGTGGCATCTCCGAGCAGACCGTGGTGTGGGTAGCCAACCGTGAAGCTCCGGTCACCAACAACACTTCCGCTGCGCCGACGCTCTCCCTCACCAACACCTCCAATCTTGTCCTCTCCGATGGTATTGGCGGTCGTGTCCTTTGGACGACTGACGTGGCCACAGCCCCGGGTTCTCCCTCCTTCGCTTCGGCGGTGGCGGTGCTGCTAAGCACCGGCAACCTCATCATCCGCTCGGCGAATGGCACCACGTTGTGGCAGAGTTTCGATCAGCCGACGGACACGTTCCTGCCGGGCATGAAGATGCGGATCAGGTACCGGACGCGTGCCGGCGAGCGCCTCATTTCCTGGAAAGGCCCCGGCGACCCCTCGCCCGGGAGCTTCTCCTACGGCTGCGACCCGGCCACGTTCCTCCAGATGTTCATCTGGGACGGGGCGCGCCCGGTGTACCGCAGCACGCCATGGACGGGTTTCCTGGTGAGGAGCGAGTACCCGTTCCCGATGACCAACACCAGCGTCATCATCATCTACCTGGCCGTCGTCAGCAACGACGATGGTTTTTTGGCCTTGACGGGGATGAAGCCGCCGGACAGGTTCGTGCTAGCTCACGGTGGCAGGCACGTCGTTGCAGAAGTGTGCGGCGGGTTGCGACCGCAACTGCTCCTGCGTGGCATACGCGTACGCCAACCTTGGCGGCAGCACGTCCAAGGGAGACACCCCGAGGTGCTTGGTGTGGTCCGGGGAGTTGGTTGACACTGGGAAGCTAGGTGCAAGTGCCGCCACCGACATGCTCTTTCTCCGGCTTGCAGGATTAGATGTTGCATCTGGTGCCAAATCTTTCCCTTCTTGTGCTATTGTTCTATGCTAATTCTTCGTTGTTTAATGTACTTCATTTTCATGCTATGCTATATGCGCTATTGCCAACATGGACAGGTAAAAGGTCAAAGAGCAGAGCCGCAGTGGGGATTGTATTGCTAACTTTAGGAAGCGTTGTGATTCTAGTGTGCATTTTCACTGCATGGTTGAAATTCAAAGGTACGTTCAATTTACATTCCCGGCGTAGTACCCTTTTATTCTATTTGACCCTTTTGAAATATTAGTATATTCCCAACACAGACATATAGTACGAATTTTTTATACCAAATAGTACGTGGTAGAGATACATGAGCTGACTGCATTGATTACACAATAAATACTAGAAGAGATGAGCAAATCTTTGAGATCGTCAGACGTTTTCTTCTTCCAAGATATAATCTCGTACTTTTCTGAAGGCAGCCGTATAACAATGGCATAGACACTAAACCATAAACCTGTAAATAACAACGAGGGTTCTCCCATAATTTTAATTTTAAGCCGCAATGCCAAGACTGTGAGCATGAAAGCAGCCATTAAATTAATCAAGCAACATCGTCAAGAGGACCAACACCAGTATTGCAGGGAAAAGCAACCGAACAGCCTAATCGACGTCGCTGGGAGCCGAGAGTACGAATCACCATTATCGAGCACGTAACAGTCTGGACAAATATTGCGAGGATAAATCTCCTCGCGGCAACCATGAGAAAAGATCCAAAACCGGTCCTGCGAAACAAGATCTAAAGAACCATACCTAGATAGATGTAATCTTCCAACACCACCATTGACGTCGGGAGGAGATCTTATCGTCGCACAAGGGGGCAAAGATCACTTATTGTAGGCGATGCCATCTCCATTGACGGATAGGCCAAAACAAAAACAGCTACCAAAACGCTAATATACTTAAAGTAATAATTTTACGGAAAACTCCACTCATAGATCGGGTTCCCCACCCCTCCTAACGCCGGCGAGGTCGGCCGGAGGAGGGGGAACCGACCTATGGAGGAGGAGGAGGCGGAGGCGCGCGGTGGCTCTGGCGGCAGAAACCCCTGGGAAAAAAAGGGGTTGAGATTGAACAGTTTCCTAACATGATAGTACGAAATTAATCTTCTAAGCCCACTGGATATACAAGTCCACAACTTATTATTAATTGCCAATGCGTCTGTTATACTCAAAAAAATAAATGATTATGCAATTGTGAGGGGGAACAGGGAAGAACAGAAACCGGGAAAAGCATAAGAAGGCAATATCGGATGGTTCAAATGACCTTGAGTTCCCATTTGTAACTTTTGAGGAAATTTCACTAGCAACACACAATTTCTCCGAAACATGTCTGATTGGACAAGGAGGCTTTGGCAAAGTTTATAAGGTAATTCATTCACCACGGTTCTCTTCTTGTTGGTACTATAATCGGTAATTTATTTGATTTGATCATATATATGGCAAACCCAAGATTCTTGAAATAATGCAGGGAATAATAGGTGGTCAACAAATTGCTGTCAAAAGGATAAGTAGGGAATCTCAGCAAGGTTCAAATGAATTCAAGAATGAAGTAATTCTTATTGCCAAATTGCAACATAGGAATTTGGTCCGGCTTCTTGGATGTTGTGGCGAGGGAGATGAAAAGCTCCTGATTTATGAGTATTTGCCTAATAAAAGCTTAGATGCAACTCTTTTTGGTATATTCTAGAAAACAACCCAAAATTTCCTACAACAACTCAACATATTTGTCTTACATTTACTTTGTTTTCTAGATGATTCAAGAAAACATTTACTTGATTGGGAGAAACGGTTTAATATTATCAAAGGTGTCGCGAGGGGACTCCTTTATCTCCATCAAGATTCAAGAGTGACCATAATTCACAGAGATCTCAAAGACGCGAATGTTCTGCTAGATACGGAGATGAAACCCAAGATTGCAGATTTTGGTATGGCGAGGATCTTCGGAGATAATCAAGAAAATGCAAACACCCAACGCATAGTCCGAACATAGTGAGTAGTTGCTTGAACCACTAATTCATAACAATGTATGACTATTTAAATACATTTTTTCATTTATTGAAAGTGGAATAATCGCATTGGCTACATGGCTCCTGAGTATGCAATGGAAGGCGTCTTCTCCACGAAATCTGATATCTATAGCTTTGGTGTGTTACTATTAGAGATTGTTACCGGTATAAAGAGAAGCTCCAAAAGTCGAACCATGGACTTCCCTAGCCTCATAGCCTATGTGAGTACATGCATGCTTTATGTTAAGTTCCAAATTCGAAAAGGTGGTCATAGAGTTTTGGAAATAAAATAAATGATTCTTTGGATTGTTTCAGTCGTGGAATATGTGGAACGAAGGGAAGCTAGAGGATCTGGTCGACTCAACCATCATGGATACATGTTCACTAGATGAAGTTTTTCTTTGCATCCATGTAGCACTCTTGTGCGTTCAGGAAAACCCAAATGATAGACCATTGATGCCATCTATCGTGCTGGCCCTAGAGAAAGGAACCACCACACTTCCACCCCCAAACCGTCCCGCCTATCTTGGGTTGCAGAGCACCGACTTGGAGCAAATTAGAAATGATATTCAAAACTCGACGAATACTTTAACTCTTACAGACATAGAGGGGAGATGAAATGATTTATTATTCTGTATGTGTTGAAGGGATGTCCAAAGAAGAATGGATGCGCAAATAACTGAAGTAGGTGTAGTCTTGTGACCAGTTACCTTGTACTCTCTCAGAATAGAAGTCTCGCTCAAGAAAATGATCATGCATCATGTGTTGTTTTGTATAGTTATGTTTTAATTCAGTTTTGGCCTTGGTGGAACTTTGTCTAAACTTTAATCAAATGATTATGTCGCGATGTTTTTTCTCCGGCCATTCCTGGATCTAGTCACTGGCATGAAAAATTGTCCCCGCCAGAGACACTTCACACCCACTAGCGTGTCCTAAGTTATGGTTAGTACCGTAGCTGTCAAGGTTTTTCCCGTTCCCTTTTTTTTATTTTATCTAACTTGGATTGCAGAAGTTTGGAGGACAAATCTGTACACGAGTTCAGACGATTCCCAAAAAGAAAAAAAATGTGGGTGTGTCTCGTTCCGATCCGTGTTCTCTTTCTCTCTCTCTCTCTCTCTCTTTTCCTAGCTAGCTAGCTACGGCGCATGGGCTGGGCCAAAACACAAGCACAACAGCAACCTAAGCTAAACAAACCAAGCTAATTAAGCACGTACATCTCCTAGCCAGCATTCCTCCTTTTTATCAGGAGATATGCATGCATGGACCGTTAATTTGAGACGGCCACATTGCAAATACACATTTTGGGTTATTACAAGTTTAAAGCCAAATTAAAGATGATGTTTTTTACTACATCAACCTTACTCTTTTTTTTTTTTTTTTGACATTTGGATGGATCGTCACATAGCAGATACACTGCTAAAGACAACATCATCAAAATCACAGCTCTTGTCCACACAAATATACATTATATTTGGACCCGTAAAACTCACTCCTCGTGATTTGGAACATTACTAAAAAAAACAATAATAATACACGCTACAACAAGATTACAAACACAAGCCCGCCCTTCTCCAACTCCACTACTCCCCGCTTCCCCTTCTTCGATGTCCTGAGGATCACAAACTCTCCAGGTTAACGTGGATGCCTGCATCAGCTTCAACCATATGCACATAGTAATATGCAATACAATACAAAAAACCCACAAAGCACAGACACACCACACATCCAATGCTTCAAGGCTAAACACTAGTGTGTTTACATGGCCATGCTCCAGCCTCAAGTGCACAGGATAGTCTGTCAGTCAACATTTTTGGCTTGCATCGTGTCTCCAAAGTATAAAGCTACGACCTCCGATAAATTGGTCGCTGTTAAAAGGCAGTGCATGCGGGATTAACATATCAATGTGTTACACAACTTACACACAGATAGGATTCAAACTATCATGTCGTTTCTTAAGTAAAACAAATATATAATTCATTCTAGGCAAACAGAGATCAGCTAAAACAGGACGATTTGGAGACCAGCTACAACAAGCTCTAGGTCAAGCAAAACATGAAAACAAAAGTTCAAGGAGCCTCGCACCCTGCTGGTCTGCTTCCAACTTTCCCTTCTTATTAAGAAAACAAGCAACTACGTAGAGCTACAAATGATTTCCATGTCAGGGAACAAACAACTTAATTAGGGGCATAAATCAATCTTTCAAGATAAGCAGCAGCAGCACACGCATCAATAAGGCAACAACAAGAACCTTCTTATTTAAGGCAGCATTGTGTTTGTTCAATCAATCACAAAAGAGCTTAGCCTACTTTCATCTCAAGTCCAAACCAGCTACCTGCTACCAAATGCAACCAGCCACAACATAACCAAAACACTACTACTCCAAAAAAATGCTCCCGGTTATTAAATGATATTCCGGTTTACGGTTGAGATTAATTAACTCAACCAGACCAAGCTCACATGTTAACTACAGAAACACACATTTCTATCTAAAACATTCAGCCCTAAAGCAAACATTCAAGTTGGACACAGGGAAAAGTTACCAGATTTCCCCTTTTGCTTTCTTGGTACAAAGCCAAAAAAACAAGCATTAACCGGCTGATTATGAACGCTTTTGACGACGCACAACAGTCTGGTTGTCTTAGGAGACGAGAGCAGCAGGTTAAATTTTGTCACCTATGAATGACCTTACAGCATAGAAACCCAGCCATAGCAAAGAAGATAAAGAATCAGTCTTTATGGTTGCTTTTAGGACAATAAATTACCCATCTCACATGCAAAAACTGTCAGGGAAAAAGAGGGAAACAGAACATAAGTGTATGGCAGGGTTTCTTAATATCAGACGGAGGGAGTACTTTTCCAAGGCAGCATTGTGATCAATCACAAAAGAGCTTAGCCTACTTCCATCTTAAGTCCAATCAGCTTGCTACTCCAAGTGCAACCATCCACAACATAACCAAAACACTACTACTCCAGGAAAGCCCCAGGTTTTTTAAAATAATATTCCGGTTTCAGGTGAGATTAATTAACTCAGCTAAACACTTTCCACATCAGTCAGACAGTCAACATGGCATACCATCGGCACATGGTGCCTCAAAAATATAAGCTAGCACCTCGAATAAATTTTCAAGTCGACATCAGACCGCAAATATTGACCTTTGGGTGCCAATGTTGGCAAGCTCCTGACCGGCGGCATTGAGGTCGGCATGTTGGGCCTTGGGGACGAGCAGCTCAGCCTCTTGCAGGGCGCGGACACGCCTAATCCGGTCATCAGATCAGGTGCACCTGAAGCTCACGCAATGGTGGCATCCATGGCCGCGTCCAAACAATTTTAATAGGAAATTAGTTATTGCAAAACAATTATTGACTTCATCAAAGGAGAGTGTAGCAGCAATAAACTGTGTGCACCTGCTCATGATCATCCACGGCCAAGCAGCAAGTGGCCGGCGGCGGCGACGAGGATGGCGTGGTCCTCTCCGGCGACATGATCAGCACCAGAACCATGTGCGCTGCAGCACAACAACCAGGTCGAAGACTCCTTCCTCTCGAAGTAGAGGTGCTACAAGGCATCCGCGAAGAGCGAACGTCTGTCCCTACAATCATGTCTGATCTCTCCTGGTAAGAAAAGATGGCATAAAAATTCATTCAGCCAACTCAATGGAGTTTCTATCAACCAAGGCTGATTAAACTATCAACGGCAAATACAATAAGCGACAGCATCATCCCAGTGCACGATCCATAAGTTAGCATGGGGTTAGACAATTATTTAGCCTTATTCAAAACCTAACAGAAACTCAAAAAATCCTCGTATGGTCAAATCACTGTGCACTGGGGGGCAAGTGTGTGCATACTGAAGGCATCCCACAAAACAAAACAAAATCTGTCCTATCTAGAGCGACTACCACTAGTGTGAGGCATATGTGAGAGTAGAACACGATGCTGAATCGATCATCTAAGATATCAGTGATAAAAAAATGGAAGACTTATAGCAGCACTAGGTCGAACCATGAGGTGATGTACACAATATAAGCAGCAGCTTGATTTGCGCTCACCTGCTCGTGGATGGATCTCAGTCGACTCGGAATGGATGGCCGCCGGCAGGAGTACCCATCCGTGTCTCACGGCGCCGCCGTAGCGTCCTGGTGGCCCTTCATTCGGCGACGCGGTCCGGTGAGCTCGCAGGAGCGCCGCGCATCAAGATCGCCGTAGCGTCCTGGTGGCCCTTCATTCGGCGACGCGGTCCGGTGAGCTCGCAGGAGCGCCGCGCATCAAGATACCGATGCACGCGCGCGCCGGCGAGCAAGCCGGCCGGGGCGCCGCCAAACACCCAACTCCTCCCGTGCAACCGGCGCCTAGGGTATGTGGCGGGGGCAGTGGACGACCGTTCTGCGCCATGTGATCAGCATAGGAGGAATAGGAGGTTTCGGGCAGGGGGGGGCTTAGCCGCGCGAGTACTCGCCGGAGACGGCCGGAATCAGCGAGGAAGGGGGCCGGCGGCAAGGGGATCGGCTCTTGGTCGAGGCGCCTGGGAAAGTGGGATGGACACGAGCAAGGGTCTAGTTCGGGATGGGTCATAACAATTTTGGGCTGGGCCTCTCCGCTCTCCCGGCCAACTCTTTGGCGCCCAAAGTTTCGTTTGGCGCCGCGCGTGCGTGTTTTGAGAGCAATCCTAGTGGTCGTGCTTGCATCGCGTCTACAGACAGTGCATGCATACTCCGTGCTGGTATTGGACAAACTGGGTTAGATCACGTACACACTAGCATTAATCTACCTCTGAGTGGTCCGGGGAGCAGCTCAGCCACGCCGCTTTGAGAGTCTCATGTGGAGTCGTTGACCCGGGCTGGAACCGAGCCTTCCTCACCGGCGTTGCCGGAGGGAAATGGCGAGGGGATAGCGCCGGCGGTAGTCGTAGGCTTAGGGTAGTCTTCTTTCTTTGTTTGTGGCCCTTCGTGGCAGTGAGGAGTAGCTCCTTGGCCGCCGGCGGCCATGGCCAAGGGTCCCTTTTGCTCGTTCCCTGGCGGCGGTGTCGGAGTGGCGTCCGGCGTTCATGGTGGAAGGGGTGGAAGGCATCTCCACTAATAAGGCTCGTCGAGGCAGTTACACTGGTGATGCTGCGAGGTCTTCACCGGAGTGGTCGATCTCCATTTCTCTCTTTGCTTCATGGAGAAGGAAGGAGAAGATGCAGGTCAATCGCTGCCCAATAAATCTCGCCCTCCAGATCTGCGCGCATCGGAATTTTCTTCGCTCGCCCATCCAGGTCCGTGGCAGGAGCTCAGGAGAAGGTGAGTTGATTTCACTTATCCGCTGCGTCTGGATCTTCTCCACCTCTGAACAGCAGAAGCCCGTCCTTGGCATCTACTCTGAAGTCGCCGCGGTGGTGGTGATCAAGATTGGAGGTGATGACTGTGCTTGTGTTGGTTGGGAGTGGATGCGGAGTATTGGAACCAATTCCTCGAGCAACTTATCAGTGAACAAGATTGTTCATCTGACATCCATGGCAATGAAGAAGCCAATCATGCCGATGAAGAATTCCGGCAAGACAACCTCCATTAGGAGGCCCTCGAGCCGTGCTCCTGAGGTTATCGCCAGGGCGGAGGCAAGTGGTGCTATCCCCGTCGATGCTCAAGGCTGCAGGAGCAGAGCTCTCGTCGCTCAACGCTGGAGAAGAAGGGGGACTCGATCGCGTTTCATATTTCTTGCTAGGGTCCTTCTTAATTGTTAGGGGCCTATGTGTTTATTCCCCTTCTTATGGGGCTCCTTGTATTATCTGTTTCATCCAGTGGGTTAATCGAAGGTTCTAGTCCCTTCGGGGACGCTCCATTGTACAAAAAAGATCACGTACACACGTTCGAGTGCATACGTAAAACCAAGCCTCACACTCTTGATTGTGTCGTGACATACCCCGTATCCTCTCATAGCTAGCACCTAAGAACCAGAGCCCGATGACCGTGACAATCAACCTTAGTATATCCAACTCTTCGGCAATAAACTACCGTCGACGTCCAGCTTAGAGTCGTCGTTCAAAACAACTAAACACTTGCAATCTTTGTCACTTATACAAAAAAAAAACACCGACTCAACTCCCCTAATTCAGAACCTACACCCGAGTTCTCCCTCGTCGACAAGACAAAGAGCGGAACACAAAGTTGTCACCTCGACCACCTCAATGAGATGTTATATGAGAAGTGGAGTATCCAGGTATACTATGTGTCTGGGACGTGAACAACATGAAACTTATGCCAGATGTGTCGCCCAACCCTTCTCTGGCCAATGGAATCTGAGATATGGATGCCCATGCAACCCGAGTCTAGACAAAACTCACGGAATCAACTACATGATGTCGTCTAGCCGGCACCGACACGGCCGACAGCGACATACGTGTGAGGACAAAACTTATGGATGGATTATGTTGGCACATAGATGATCCACCCTCAGGAGGGTAGGGCAGTGAGGTGGAACGACAGTGTCGGTGGCAAGCACGTCATTGGTTGGGCCATGCTAAAAGGCAGTGGTGGCGGTGTCGACAAGTCTAGGGGAGAAACATGATTGGACAAGGGAAGCGGGCCGAGATTACGAGATTATCTCAAGGGAATTTTAGTTGTAGGGTAGTAGCAGAAATTCACCGAGTACGTGCCACTTTCTCCTTGACCGGATGCTAGATACCTATCCCAAATACTTTTTATTACAATAAGTACACCTTGAAAATTATTACATGCTTAATACATTATTACAAATAGATAATTGATATATATGTTCAAAATTATATACTCTTCGTGTGCTCATCCTGCATTTATGAAAACGTTTGCTAAAAAAGGCTTACATTATGGAACGGAGGGAGTATTATTTTACGCTCTCGGATATTCGTTTTTGAAGTATGACAACAATAACGAGGAATTTAAATTGCAAGAATCAATCCATGGCTATAAGAATCACACCGAGCATGCTCTTCGCTACCCAAGGTGGGGATGTTATAAAAATGGATTTTTTCTACCGTAAAAAATGTTTCTATGACGCGCACGCATGAACCACCCGAGACGTGTGATGTCTTTGCCAACACATATCTCCTCGAATCACTCGGGGAGAAGCAAAGCACCCGGAAGGTGGCAGAAGCGAAGCATACTATATTGCGGCATGAAAAAAGACGAGGACCGTCTAGGGTTTACTGGACAGTCAACCTCAAAGGAGATCTTGCGCCCACATGCCACTCATGTGGGCCACTCCGTGAGTTGTCGCTGAAGTGGGCAACGCAGTGATCCACGTCGTCCATCGTCGAGTTTGTTCCTTCCGCGTGTGGAAGACGCTCCAACAGCCCATCACCGACACACCACTGTGGCGCCGCTAGTGCCTCTCACACCCTCCTAGGCTATCCTAGGAAAACCTCTCTTACCATTCATTCGGTCCCCTCACACCTGTTGGACGAGATGCCTTTGAGAGTGCAGGCTCTATTTCAACACACTAGATTCATGTCAACCAAACGTTCGGACCAAGCTAGGGTTTGTTTCTACATGCACATACGTCATGACAACATATCTATGTTAATATGGTAAAATGGATTTACAACCCTAGCCCAAATATCAACACAAGGAAAGAATTTTCAAAATAAAAAAACCCGAGAAAAAAAGGTAGAGCGATACTAGCGCAACCCCCTAAAGCCTTGGCACACATGTGTCTCCTCGAATACCTCAGGGAGAAACGAGGCGCAAAAATACGCCGCGGGCTAACAAAGATAACGAAGACGAGGACCAGCTAAGGTTTTCTAGCTAGACGTGCGCATTGGATATCTCGCGCACACGTGCCACTCTGCTATATATGCGCCATTGAAGCATATCATCTAATGTGTATCCAGCTTGGTCGTGAGGAGATTGCATGCATGCGAGATCCATAAGAAGAAAGAGGAGCTCTACAATATGATAGACAAGGCGGAGCAGAGCTTATGGATGTTTTCTGCACTTTCTCATCTTTGGTACTTTCTAGCCCGTTTTTAGCACCATCAATTTTTCGATTTTTCTACTAAATTTACGCGAATCGCGATTATCTTAGTTGCTTACATAGTAAGTAAACATAAAATATCAAGTCATTTGACATGCATGAAATACTTGATAATTTCTCTAAACACACACACTTTTAGGGTATTCTCGCCATACTTCCGCTAAAAGTGGTCATCGAAGTAAGCTTTATCTAGCTTGTCTTTACATGCATAAAATATCAAACTACATGCATACCGATGGCGACGTGGGTCTGCTAATGTGCTAGGGTTTCCCCCAAGCATCGCGTTCTCCATCAGTACAGGTTGTGCTTACTTAGTTTTTAAAATTCTCGTTTGATCAGTCGTCTCGTCCGACGCGTAATTGGGACTTTTTTTAGTTGGATATAACTATTACCTATCATTTCACGTGCCATCTCGTGGTAGTGTGCTATTATTTGATGTCATATTGTGACTATTTTTTTTTCTCGCATGTGGTTCTTTTTCACCCATTAACTATCATCTTAGTAGGTCTTAGAGCATCTCCATTGGCACCCATCAAAAATGTGTTTGGCAACCCCACCCCCCAATTGTGCCCTCTTTGGGGGGGGGGGGTGTCGGACATGTGTCCGCCACGATGGGTGTGCTTCCCACAGCGGTGCCGCCCAAACAAAATTAATCAAAAATATTTAAACACGCCAAATTATGAAAAATGGCAATTTATTTCAAATTTGGGAGATAATTTTACAAAATTTGAAAAAAATTACAAACTTACGTGGCCCTAGCCCTAACCCTAGTCCTCGCCGAGACAGCTCTAGTTGATCGTCATCGTCGTTGACGACCACCATGGTGTAGGAGGAGGCGGAGGCCTACGGAATGGAGGTCGCGATGGTTGTCGTGAATCCGACATGTCTCTCTCCAATGTCGACACGATTTCGTGATCGCCGACATGAGGCCGCGACAGTCGCCGTCGTAGACCGTTCGCAGCAATGACGACATGAGAATAGTCGTCGAGGACAACTTCCTGCGTCACCTCCTTGGCGACGCCTCCGCGGCTCCTCCCGGTGTCTACGGAGGAATAGGCGGCCTCGCGGTAAAGGAAGAGCAGCGACAAGGTTGGGACGAGCGGTGAAGTGGTGCGTCGTGGATGATCAGGCCACCATGCGGTGGGTCGCGACCGGATCACCGCGCGGTGCGTCATGAAGCTTCTGCTTCACCACCCGACGTGTGCGCGGGTTGGCACACCAGATCAACATTAGCCGTAGTGGGATGTTGCTCCATGCGGTGTGTCGACTAGCCGTCGGGATCGAGCTCACGATGGTGTGGTCGGTGCCATCCACCACCAGTTCCGCCCAACCGCGTTGTGCCGATCTCTCGAGGCCGACAGCGTTGGCGTCCATGGTGTCGATGATAGCCTGACGCTCCGGTTGGAATCAGGCAAGCCACCCGTGCCAATTGTCCTCGTCGTTGTCGGGGGGCTCCTCCCGTATCATCCATCTTGCCAGCGGGCGATTTCACCTTGGATCTCGATGTCGTCATAGGGAGCAACGACATAGGAAGCCTCCAACGTCCACCATGGACCACCGCTACCAAAACCTAAACCCATACCTACTATATACAAAGAAGGTCCGACCTCCGATCCCCTAACATCTCCAGCCAGCGAGACCGCCAGAGAGGAGGGGGAGAGACGAGCCAAGTCGGCGGCGGTGACTCTCAGAGAGTGGAATGAAGAGAGATAGGGGAGGAGAAAGTGAGAACCCTCGGTAGCCTATACATTCGAACACTAGAATTTCATATAATAGTCTTTTTTCTTGGCCTATACTCTTTCATTAGGGCAGCATATGCATCGATTGCGTAATTATTTCTAGCTCGCCATACTTAAACACATGTATCCAACAGTGTGAAATAATAGAAAGTATAATCTCATTCGGTTTTCTATAATTAAAGTCGTAACGAGCACATGAAATAATATAATATAATATAATATGCTTCTAAACAGAAAATATCATTAAATGTAACATAACAGTGTATCACCCATATAATAATTAACAAGGCATATATTCTCACAGATAAAAAAATCGAGATAGCTAGTTCGTAATTGGCCATTATTCTTGTACAACCAAACTTGACGAGGAGAAATCCTCGTTGTTTTTGGCCGGTGCACTCGCTAAAATCCCGCTTCGTCTATCTTAGACCCACCGATGTCGCCATCACTCCCTTCTGACCTGGCCCATCCAACACTCTTCCTTCCTGCCAAGGGCAATGCTAACCCGTCTTGTCGCTCTACGCCACCACCTTCGGTGTGCCCCATCCTAGTCTTTTAATGATAATGGATCACCTATGGAGCCGGTGTTTTCCTACCCTACCTTTTTGTTTCATCCTCGCCTCTGTCTTAGTCCAAGACTGACGTTTGCATCGATGAATGGAGATGCACTGTCTCTAGGTGTGATCAAGTTTCGGATGTCATGACATTGGGGGGGGGGGGAACTCGAATGGTTGAGCGGATGTCCATGCTCTGGTGCTGTAGGTTGGCGACATGTGCATGTAGTACGACACGAGTTTTGTTTTGTTTTTTTGCACGCGCTACGGAAACGTCCTAGAGATATGCTATCTCTCTCCCCTTATCCCCTTAGTTGATCTAGGATCTTCGTCTCGGATAGAAAGCAACTCGTTGTCTTGTCGTATCGCATCGGGAGTGTAGTTAAAGAGTTAGGATAACGAAGTTGGTATTTTTATAGTTGGCGATGGAGGACGCGAGTGTAGGTCGTTAACGATGTGGATGGAGGATGCCGACCATGGGCGTGATTTTGAAGACTGACCACCGACAAAGAGCTCTTTCTCCACGCGCTGGAAGTCGACTAACTAACTAGCTTAGTTTAGCAACCGAGGGATACACAGGGTGCATGGGTTGCCATGGTACTAGGTCTATACAAGCGTACATCTTATCTTCAAGGAAAAAGAAGAAAAAATACGCCCAATTAGTTCCTCTTTTGTTGGCCATGCATTGAGCAGTTTTTTCTCCCGTAATCTCTCGCTCAAATTAATGGTGAGTAATTAAAACAGCGTTAGCATTTAGGGTCTTTAATAACGTGACATTGGACTACCAAGCGAGACAATACATCCCATGTCGATCCCCCTTCCCCATCTCTAGGCAATGAGATGGCTAGAACGTTGCTGCCCACGGATCGGACCATCTGCGCGTGATCTCAACCGTCCGATCGAACACACGCACAACACGCCTAGTCCCCGAACGCACAACACGCCCAGTCCCCACTCCGTCGCTCTCGCTCCCCTGTGTCTCTCCCTCGATTCCCCCATTCTCTCCACTCCCGCCGCCTTTCTCCCCAACCAGATCCACCGTCCTCCTCCACGCCGCCGGCGGCAGCATCTGGGATTCGTCTCCCCGAACCACCGCCTGCCATGCGAAGGGAAACTACATGCCGAGAAGGTGCGCGTTCCGCTGCCATGGCCGAGCTGGCAGGCGTCTTCACGGCGGCAGGGAGGTCCTCTGCGCGCTCCCGCGGTGTGGATCCCCGCCCGAATGGGCGCCCCACTGATGTTTGTCCGGCCGCCGGTCTGAACGCTAGGGTTAGGTCGGGGAACAAGGTAAAGGATCGACGCCGGCCGCTGGAACGCCGCCTCCCCCTTTCCGGGGTCGTTGAAGCTTTTGGGAGTCAGTGGTAAGATTGCCTCTCAGTCCTACTCGATCCATGTGTGCTAGATTCCTAAACCATGTCTTCTTCGTGAGATGAATTTCATGACGCATCTCACATTTCTGTGTGACTAGTATGTACTAAACCATGTCCCGATCCAATCTTGGCCTACTTGTATCAATTAGCCGTCTTTAAATTAATATATTATTAGTACAGCGGTCACAGTTGAACTAGCAGATGCCTGGAGTTAATATGTATTTTCCCCTACTTCATCAGTGTACTACATTCTAGTGCGATGCTAAATAGCTGTGAGACTGAACTAGTTTTTTTGGCTGTTGTGAAGAACATGGAATCCGGCTTCGCCTAGGGATACTACAGGCAGGGCACCACTTCCGTGCTCCTTGAAGTTCACTGTCGTCACCGATGGAACCCAGGTAGACCGCACATCCAGCCTGCGTCTTTACACTATCGATTTGGCTCAAGAATTTGATATGGGAATGATACTGCTTCAGGTTTTCAGAATCGTGCCGCATCTCGTCTGCTATTGCTCACCCAGATGGGATTTGATTGAATTCAAGCAGCAGCTCCTTACAGAGTAATAACAGACTGCCACTTCTAATATATTGACTGTGTTTCTCCATTGCGCTACACTCGCAATATTGACTCCAGATTTGTGTGACTCAGGATAGCATGCAATGTTCCTTCAGGTTTTGGATAAAAATGCTATCTTGAGCGGAGGGTGGGACAAGGGGAGAGTTTTTGAGCGGGAGGCGCCGCTGCACGGCTCGCAGGTGAGTGGCTATCGCAGGGGGACGCACCGCTGTGCGCCCTCTTGCTAGGGCCTCTCCGCTGCTCGGACCGAGAGGCTGCAAGCTGCATGTTCTTCATTGAGGTACACATTCCTTTGGGAGGTATAAGTTCTTCACTACTAGGTATCTTTCAACTGATTTCAGCTAAACTGAACCATATTAGCTCTAAAATCCATCTATGTTATACCTGTCAATTTGCCAAGTAGATAGCTGAATCCCAGAATTTGGCCTGGCATTGTTTATCTTCATGTCGATTTGTTCATTCACCTGTCTAAATTGTCGTACAACAGCCACAAAGATAGGAATTTTTCTGCTTCCATCCTTGGAATTGATGACTATATTCTGATGCAACCAACATGTAGGTGTTGATTCAGCATATTTACATAGTAGTACAACAACCTCAAATATAAATTTTTGCACTTGATTTGGTAGTACCACTGTAAGTACACGCCTGCATGACTTTTTCCTTGTTGGCGTCGAATTAATCATAGGCTTGCATTATTATATTCTTTTATCCTAGACAAGAATATGTAGTGCTAGAAAATAATCATAGGCTTGCATTATGCCGATTTGGCTAGACAATGATCTTACACTTGTAATAAAGTTGTTGTTTCTGTATATACCTAACCATTCGCTCATATACCTAACCATTCGCTCATAAATTCTTTTCTTTGTAACTCGCCCGTGGCGACCATAGCGTTGCTCTTGCCGAGGCAGGACAACGACCACCGGCCGCTGCCACACCCTCCTGCTAGGGCCTTCGCACTTCCTGGACTGGGAGCCGAGAGGCGTGTGAAACTTCCCTAGCCAATGACCCAAGCATGCTTGCTGGCGTTGCTACTGCGCGTTAGTTCTGCCACAGGGAGAGGTATAAATCATCCAGTTCTAGATATGTTTCAAGTGTTGTTCTATGTTGTGTCAATTAGTTAGTTCTTTTCCGAATTAAAAGATGTAATCAAATGTTCACAACTCTTGTTGGTGATATCTATCTATATTTTTGCAAGCAACTAATGAGTCAGAGAATTTGGTTTGCGCAGTTCATCATAGCTTGATGCAACCTTCATGTCTATTTGTTGGTTCACCCTTCTAAATTGTAGTATATCAGCCATAATTGATCTAGTAGATTCCTAGAATTAATATGTATGTCGCCCAAATTTATTATTACTGCATTCTAGTCATGTTAAGCATGATATATTCATGTTTCTTCTGTAGTCTGTATAGCAGTCCAATTTGATGCTCCATACTTCATGACCTTTAGTATTAAAACAAGGTTGCCTTAGAATCGATAGCTTTGGGTTTCAGATAGGTCCATGCTAGCAAACGTACTAGCTGAAGCTTGACTTTGGTTCTACCATTAGAGCATTGCATTTGGATGCTAACTCAGCTACTCTGCATAGAAGTAATAGGTCAAACTATAAGCATGCCTAGGTAATGCATTATTAATCTGATTAATACACGAACTTACGAGCTTGGCTAGGTACTGATGTGGTGAAATACATATATTATGTTTTTTGTGCTGGTAAATAATAGATTATGTTGGTTAGCCAACTATGCTTTTTTACTTGATTCTTGGAGTTCAAATGCCCCTATACCGTTTTATCTTGCCAGTCTTGTAAAGAACACATCATATGATATTTTACCGTCTACTCAGAATGAAGTATGATGCACTTATTAGTACTACTACTAATATATCGGCAATGGCATCATTGCATTTTAGCGAAGCCTCTGAGGTAGCCTATCCTAGTGTGTAGAGTTGACTATGAGTAGTGCAAACAAGTGTCTTTTGTTTTCAGCAGTGCATTTTCACATGTTCGTATGGATTATATTCATATTTCCAAAGTTCTCTTTCGCCCTGTCTTTTCTATTGGAACATTATCATGTTTACTTACCTTATTATATTATCATGTTTTTTTTTGGAACACTATATTATTGTGTCTTTTGCATTCCCTCCCTTCCGATGACCGCCAAGGATTTAGGACACACGTTACTTTACAAATCTATGTATTTATCAATGTTTAAAAATGCCTCATGCTGTAGCTTTGTTCCTGATATTGGCTTCACACATGTTTTTTTCTTTTTAATATAGTCTTTCTTCTAGTCGTCCAGGATCTTCATCCTAGTAACAAAAAATATGTCTTGTTATTTCTTCAATCTTATAGTTGGTGAAAATACAATGAATGAATGAAAGGCCTGGCATCCACAACCCTGCTGGTCCCGTGGATGATATGGAAGCACCGGAACGACTGCGTCTTGAACAAAGCCCGCCCCTCCGTGCACGCGCTGGTGACCAAGATCAAGGAAGAGGCAGCCCTTTGGGCACAGGCCGGCGCACAAGGGCTTCGTGCCATACTGCCGCAGACCTGGGATGTTCACTGAGCCCATGTAATAATCTGCTTGTACCTAGATGTAACCCAAAAACCCTTTCTTTTCAATATAATGAAATGCTTCGCAAAAAAAATAGTTTAGCATGACACTGTATATGCATAACTAATGCCCATTTCCTTATGACAACGACATGTTTGCATGCCCAAAGTTTTTTGCTGTCATGCTAAAGATTTAGAGCGTCAGCTACGAATTGATGATTTTACATTCTATAAAAATGCTTCCACCAAATTTATGATTTACCTCTCCTTCTGGTATTGGATCTAATTATTTGCACATCGCTACAATTCTAGTACTAGTGTTTATAGTCCTTGAAAAAAAAGCATGTCTCGTCATTTTTTCAATGCTTGCACTTGGAGAAGATACTTATATTTACCATGATGGATCAACAACCTCATCTGCTGTGCCTTAATTTTTCAGTCCAAGCCCACTGCCAATGGTCTCGAACAGCAGCTGTCTATCTCTCTCTCATGTCACCAGAGAGGATGCTGCCCTCATGCAGTCATGCTACTCGCCCGTGTGCGTCATGAAGTGTCATGCTCGCTGGCATCCCCCATCAAGTGCAGGTATCCTCTCTTTTTCTGCACCCCTCTTGGTTTTGCAAGATCTGGTGCTACCATGTTGCATGTCCAATACCAAATCACAATCGACTACTATGAGTGTCTTGATGCACCTGTGGCTCTGCTGTGCACATGCAGTAAATATTTTCCTCTACTTTCTAGTCGCTCCTTTTGTAGATTCATGAGGTTCAGATTACTTCCAGTGTATTGTAAGCTTGTACTACCTCTGTTCCAAAATGTAAGCCTTTTTAGCAAACTAAACTAGCTTGCTAAAAAGGCTTACATTTTGGAACCGAGGAATATATATCCCTTATGTTGAGAATTCTCCTACAATTACCATGCTTGATTTAGGACTTCAAAGTTCTATGATTGGATCATGTGTCTACTAATCCGCTCATGTCGACCTTGCTATTTTCCTGTTGAATGTGTACGTGGATATTGTGATATTCGGTATGTGTTTGCTACAGTAGATTTTCTTGACTGCTTGGTTTAGCTAAGTAGTTGATATTGTTGTTAGATGTTCTTTGTGATGATGAAAACACATGACGAGTCTGATGTAATAATTCTATTGCTCCATATGGACAAATTCTCTGTCCTATTTGTTGGTTTAGTTGTACTTTTGGCCGAATTTCGAGAACAGATCTAAATAAATATGTAATACTCAGTTTGAATGTCGAATCGACAACATATGCAATTTGTCTTAATGAAAAATTCATTTAATCATGTGGTTCTTATTACTTCATCTATATAGTGTGGACTATAGTCTCAAGCCACATCTTGTTTATCTTGCTTGTTATCCATTTAACAATTTGATTTTCTCATCACATGATGAATCAAATTTTAAAAGTTAATGTTTACATATGTCTTGGTCAAGCCATGTCTATGCTGGCAGCTTTCTTAATATGGCTACAATGCATGAGCTGCCAGATTTTAGGTTCAAAATGATCTCGTAACTCGGCGACATGTGTTTGTATGTAACCTTCCTAGGAGATATTGAGTGAACTTTACTTGATGTTTGTTTGTTATATGGTGTTGTGGAGTTTCTCTTTCGAGTTTGAATTGTATTGTATTGTTTGAATGTCAGCTGAGTGGTTGTGCTTTATTGACTCATGTTTGTGAATTGTTTGCTATGTAGCCTGGATACCTAAAAACAGTGGCAATAGTCAAGCAATTCTTCCTCCCTGCTCAAAGTATTGCCGCCTCTACCGCCACTGATGGGGTACTCCGAAAGCCACGATGCCACACCCATGCAGAAGGAGGTCAAGCTACTCGACCACCATGACCACCACATCGGCTCATTTTGATGGCCACAGCAGCGCTGCTGCTCGAGGCCGGAGATGCCTCTGGTAGAGGATATTCGGCTGTTGTACCTCTACTTCGAGGAGGAAACTTGTGCAGCAGCGCGCGTTCTCCTACTACCCTCGTCGGAGAGGACACTTCCCTCATGCTGCTTGCCCATGGGAGACCTGAAGTGTCACGCTCCCTGGCATCGCCATCAAGTACGCCATCAAGTACAGGTACCCTCTCTCTCTCTCCACTCCTCATCATTTTGCAATATCTGGTGATACGGAGTTGCATGTCCAATACCAATCCACAATTGACTACAATGGCGTGTCTCAATGGAACTATGGTTCTCCCGTGCACATGCAGACAATATTTTCCTCTACTTCCTAGTCACCACGTTTGTATGCTTCCGGTCTAATGTAAGCTTGTACAATTTTTTATTTCCTACCAACATGCTAGGTAGTAGCCTCATATATCTCTCTCTTATATTGAGAATTCTCCTACAATTGCCATGCTTGATTTAGAATTCCAAAGTTATGTGATTGGATCATGTGGCTAATGATCCGCTCATCTCGACCTTGTTCTTTTTTCCTGTTGAATGTGTATGTAGATATTGTTCTGTTTGTTATGTGTTTTCTGTAGTAGATTTTCTTGACTGCTTGCATTAGCTAAGTAGTTTATATTACTGCTAGATGTTCTCTATGACGATGAAAACATATGTCGAGTCTGATGTAAACCATTCTATTACACCATCTGGACAATCAAGACATTTGTCCGAGAGAATTGCTTCTTTCTCTTATATTTATTGGTTTAGTTGTATAGTTGTAATAAAGAGGAAAACAACCGTTTCTTATATGTTAAAAGATATAACTCTTATTTTGAATGTCAAATTAATAGCATACGCACTTTCTTGATGAAAGATTCATTTGATCATGTGGTTCTTATTACTTCATCTATATATTGTGGACGGTTGTTTCAGGCAACATCTTGTTTTTCTCTTCCTTTTCATTCAACAATCTTATTTGATCATCACATGATGAATCAAATCATAACACTTGATATCTACCTATGTCGTGGTCGAGCAATCTCTATGTTGGCAGCTTTCTTATTCTGGCTAGAAGCATGAGCTGCCACATTTCAGGTTTCAAATAATCACATAATCGGCAACATGTGTTTGTATGTAACCGTCCCAGGATCGATTGCGTAAACTTTCCTTTACGTTAGTTTGTTATTCGTTGTCGCAGAGTTTCTCTTTCGAGTTTGGATTGTATTGTTTGAATGTCAGCTAAGTGGTTGTGCTTTATAGACTCTCTTTTTGTGAATTGTTTGCTCTGTGACCTGGATGTCTGAAAAACAGTGAAGGTCGAACTTTGGCTGATTAGTTTTTAATTGATTAATTAGCTCGAACTATTCCTTGGCTGCTTATTTTCTTAAATAAAGTGTCTTCAATTTTGCTGTTTTTTCTTGGTAGATATAGATATAGCTTAGTATGTGATCTATCTAGCTTAGTCTAGTTTTATCGGTCATTTTTTCCTCTCCTTATATTCTAGTGAATACCAAGTTTGTCTGATGATGACCAGAGCAATTTTACTAGAGTGATTTTTGTTTAATTTTTTTCCTCTGTAAAGTAAGGCTTACGACAATTCCTGTTTGGTCATTATAATAAACGTAAGTTTCTGGGTATCGGTAGTTTTATTTACCGTGACGAGCTCCACTTTATGACTCGTACAACATTGCTGCAAGCATATACACGCGCAATTCGCTTCATTTGCTTTCAATCATTGTTTCATATGTAGTCTGCACTTCTTCAATCACGTTGATCCTAGCAACCACTAATGTTCACCACATTACATAATATCCCACTATACTTACAGATTAAATTATTGTTTTTTTAGTCCTTTTGTCCACCATCAGTGTATTGTATATAATTTAAATAACATGAGAGGCCGCTAACTTTTTGGACATCTCTTGTGTGCATACATAGTGGGTCTATAGGAAATGAATTTGCTCAATTTTTTGTTTGATACTTATGCATCCATAGTGCTGAAAAACTCGTATATATCTCAGGTTCAAAGAATATTGGAGGAGGATGGACTCAAGGGGACGAAGCGGCGAGGGTGACTGAACGTCATCAGCTAT
Source organism: Alopecurus myosuroides (assembly GCA_028641055.1). NCBI lineage: Eukaryota > Viridiplantae > Streptophyta > Magnoliopsida > Poales > Poaceae > Alopecurus > Alopecurus myosuroides. The sequence continues at coordinate 26,873 of JAPCYS010000297.1, forward strand.
ATCCACAAGTGTCGCGCGGTCGCTACGGATCGACCACAAGGTCTGCATCAAGAGCAGCACCACTCCAGTCAGCAACTCTTCTCTCAGGCCAGGTTACCACGGCCACCGTCCACTCTTTGGTTCACTACATATTGCCATACACGATTGCTTTAAGTGGTTTATGAATGAATTGAAAAGAGACATGCAATCTTATCTTCCAAACAATCAAAAAACGCGTTACACACTTGTACTTCCAGGATTAGAGGTTAGGGCTGCTGTTATCTTCATTAGATAGTTCACCTTTTTACCTCAAATGTAAACCTCTTGTGTGCATGAGTAAGAATGTATAGCCACTACTGAAACTTCTAAAATATATAAGTTGCTATTTATTCTTTTCCATATTTTTACATCATAGGCTTTCATCCCACTATAAATTTCTATTCTTGTGTACCCTCGCAATGGCACTGGGTTAATAGATAGAAGTTGATATTTATTACTCCCGTTTTTGTCGTGCAGGTGATGTACATGCCATTCTCTCGGACCAGTGCTACTTTGGGGAAGTACACTGAGTGTTCCTGGAGATGGCCTGGAGGGTTGTGGTCGGCCAGACATGCTATGTGCTTGGTATTTGTTATAACCTGAGATGCTTCTCTGATCTGGCCAGCTAGTTAGGAGCTGCACAAGTATAGTTTGCATGTAGCTATTGATGGCCACCACTTCGACATGTTTCTACCGCCGAGGACACCAAGGGTGCTGCTGCTGGGATCTTCATGCGCATTGCGCATTGTAGTAGGCTCTGCCCCCCCCCCCCCCCGCTTCGACTACCTCCTTATCTCTCACTGTTGTGCGACAGCGGGGAGTTCACTAGGGCGGCGGTGATGTCTTGTGCTCGGCTATGAAACTTATTGGTGAGCTCAGCTTCATCCCTTGTTCTCATCCCCTTCTTATTGGCGAGCTCAGCCTCACTGGGGCGGCGGTGGTGTTGTCCTGCTGCTAAGCGTCGTATCCGGGATGGACAAACTCGACGACATCGCCATCAATTACGGTGTGGAATGGAGGTATGCTTGCTATCCAACCTGCTAGTTTGCACTGTTGTGTGCACTGTGTGTATATTCTTGCCAAATGCGAATAGGTTAGTGAAATCTTACTCAGAACATCTTGTGTCTCGAGGCAAGTTTGTGTACATGTACTACTCTGCACAACACAAGAGAAGCACCCGTCAAGATTTTCCTAGAATACTAGTGGCCGGTATATATGACCTTTGTGTTTGTGAGGTGTAAACTTGATACTTTGTGTTGCTTGTCGTTGGTCTTGATACTTCTTCCTGGAAAGTAGTTCGACTGCAGCTGCTTTATTATGGTTGTCGATTAGTGAAATCTTGTGCTAATTGCAATATAATCCATGCTTTGCACTTGATCCAGTTTGATCAGATATTGTCATGTCTTGGAAAGCTATCCCCTTTTCTTTTTCTGATTACAAACAGCTGCTAGGCCGCTCGTTGATCTGGGCTTTAGTTGTCATTAGGCCGGAATATAAAAAATCTTTTATCCGTTGATTCCTGTACTCACAAAATATTATAAGAACCAACCTAATTTTAACATTCGGGCGTTTTTAATTTGCTTCAGGCAACACCCTCTTTCTCTGGTTCTCTCGACGGAGCAGCGGCAACAGTCGGCAATCCTTCCTCTCTTGCTGGTTCACCCTACTTGGGTGCTCAAAGTATTGCCGCCACCGCCACTCGGCTACTGCGAAGGCCGCAATGCTTCACCACGCAGCACCATGTTCCTTGTCAATGATGGCATGCACGAGCAAAGAAATGGCCAAGTGCTCTCAAATGTATACCATTTGCTGCCATTTGGATGCTTATTGCAGAAAACCAAACCAAGTGAAGAAACAACAAGTGAACTGGGTGAGGATGTATTGCTGGTGCCATTTGGAAGTATTCTTCTTGTTGCAATAAGTATTTTTGGAATGTGTAAAGGAAGCGCTGAAGCAAAAAAAAACATTTTCTGCTATAGATAGAGTGGGCTGAAATAGTAGAAGGATGACGCTTCCTCATTCCGGTCACTATCTATGTAAGCAGACACGTTCTTTTGTTAAGAGTTGTGAAGTTGCTTATAGTATATCGATTGATTATCATTTCTTTTGGGCTATGTTAATATATGTAACTATTATCTTTTGCGACCATATATTGTATGCGTATGTGATGTACTAGTTTATTCAGCTTGAACTCGTTTTCCATTTCCCTCACTCATTCTCTTCTAGATCTCCTCTCTCGATTCGCTTATGTTCTTGTCCTTGTCGATTCGTTTGCAGCCGGAAAGAAAAGGGAACCTCAAACGGGATGAGAGAAGTAGAAAAACGGTGTAGAGATTTTTATTTTTTTTGATTTCGCAAGCACAAAACCATGCAGGCCCATCTGTAAGGGGTATCCGAACAGGCACCGTAGATTCAGGAATTATATGTGCATGTAAACGGAACAGGCAATCTTTTCACCATAACTACCCGTCTAGAAAAAAGGAGCCGATCTTTTCGCCATAACTACCCGTCTAGAAAAAGGAGCTACCGCCATTGGGAGCTCAGATTTAATCATGCCTTGTTTAAATAGGCCACCGCCAGGTCATCAATCCAAGGCAACAAGTATGCATCTTGGCCGTCCATAGCTTCCAAAGGAAGAGAGAGAATGGATCGTACTCACATGCTTGTTTCCTGCGGTGTGCTACCTCCTCTCTTGGTTGTACGTAACATGGAGGACTTCTATAAGTAGAAGCCATTGTCACAAGTCCGCGTGCGGTATGCGCGTGACTTGTGACTTTGGACTGAGGATGAGGGGAGGGGAGGGGAGCGGCGCGGCGGCTCTGTCCTTGGCGACGGCAGCAAGCTCTTCTCCGAACACAGAAGTGGGGTGAGCGGCCCCGTCTTCTTCCTTGGTAACATGTTCAGCTTTGCGGCGTGCCTCGAGGTATTTGACTCGATCTAGCCTGGCTCTTTTTCTTCTACTTATATTAAGATGAGAGGAGAAGATGGCATGCCGAGAGAGAGGGCTATATAGCAGGCGGGCGAGTTGCCGGGGGAGGATGAGTATGTAGATGAATGCGGCAAGCGAGATGGAGGTCTAGCTTCATGTGGTACGGCCGGTGCGTACTCGTAGTGATTGTGTTGGTCCTCCTTGGAAATCATCGTATGGATATATCAGGGAAAAAAAGGGTGATGAAGTAAGTAATAACTGGTTTGAAACTCAGCCCATGAGCGATATATACAGCTAGCTAGCTAGTATAGGAGAAGAGATTGGGAGGAAGAAAACACGCACACGTGCACATACACGTCTCCAACTAGCTAGCTAGGTTGCTCCATATCGAGTCGCACGGACGGACGGAGTTGGATCTCTTTTTTTTTTCGTCGTTGGTACGACGTCTTTCCAATGAACCGCCCGCAATCCATGCGCATATATAATAGTAGTAATTAATTGCGAAATCATCACGGGATCGTGTTCGTTCTCGTTGGAAATCATCACGTACGTACGGAAAAGAAAAAATGAGATCAACTAGCTGGTTTTCAAACTCTACTCAGCCAAAGCTAGCTAGCACGGGAAAGGAGATAGGGATAAGAAAAACAATCGCACGCACGGAGGGAGTGAGAGTCGTATACGCCTAAATCCTGCTCCCTAATTAATTGCAGGCACCCACTGCTGTACCTGGCCGCAACGAAACTTCCTCGACACAACTTGTCACCCTCTATTCGACGCGTGAGACTACCTGAGTACGTACCTGACTAGAGTATGACACCCGATCGGATCTAGCAGTAAAGCAAAATAACACACGAGCAGCTTGGCTGGCTAGCTAGGGCACCAACGGATCATTGCGGCGATCGGCCGGATTGACCGCGCGGTCAATGGAGCGAGAGGTAGGTTCTCCAAGGGCTGCCGACGGAAGCAGGGCGCTGCACGGGTGCGCCGATGGTTTTTTGGCCTTGACGGGGATGAAGCCGCCGGACAGGTTCGTGAGCTCACGGTGGCAGGCACGTCGTTGCAGAAGTGTGCGGCGGGTTGCGACCGCAACTGCTCCTGCGTGGCATACGCGTACGCCAACCTTGGCGGCAGCACGTCCAAGGGAGACACCCCGAGGTGCTTGGTGTGGTCCGGGGAGTTGGTTGACACTGGGAAGCTAGGTGCAAGTGCCGCCACCGACATGCTCTTTCTCCGGCTTGCAGGATTAGATGTTGCATCTGGTGCCAAATCTTTCCCTTCTTGTGCTATTGTTCTATGCTAATTCTTCGTTGTTTAATGTACTTCATTTTCATGCTATGCTATATGCGCTATTGCCAACATGGACAGGTAAAAGGTCAAAGAGCAGCGCAGTGGGGATTGTATTGCCAACTTTAGGAAGCGTTGTGATTCTAGTGTGCATTTTCACTGCATGGTTGAAATTCAAAGGTACGTTCAATTTACATTCCCCGGCCTAGTACCTTTTCCTATTTGACCCTTTTGAAATATTAGTATATTCCCAACACAGACATGATAGTACGAATTTTTTATACCAAATAGTACATGGTAGAGATACATGAGCTCACTGCATTGATTACACAATAAAGACTAGAAGAGACGAGCAAATCTTTGAGATCGTCAGACGTTTTCTTCTTCCAGGATATAATCTCGTACTTTTCTGAAGGCAGCCGTATAACAATGGCATAGACACTAAACCATAAACCTGTAAATAACAACGAGGGTTCTCCCATAATTTTAATTTTAAGCCGCAATGCCAAGACTGTGAGCATGAAAGCAGCCATTAAATTAATCAAGCAACATCGTCAAGAGGACCAACACCAGTATTGCAGGGAAAAGCAACCGAACAGCCTAATCGACGTCGCTGGGAGCCGAGAGTACGAATCACCATTATCGAGCACGTAACAGTCTGGACAAATATTGCGAGGATAAATCTCCTCGCGGCAACCATGAGAAAAGATCCAAAACCGGTCCTGCGAAACAAGATCTAAAGAACCATACCTAGATAGATGTAATCTTCCAACACCACCATTGACGTCGGGAGGAGATCTTATCGTCGCACCAGGGGGCAAAGATCACTTATTGTAGGCGATGCCATCTCCATTGACGGATAGGCCAAAACAAAAACAGCTACCAAAACGCTAATATACTTAAAGTAATAATTTTACGGAAAACTCCACTCATAGATCGGGTTCCCCACCCCTCCTAACGCCGGCGAGGTCGGCCGGAGGAGGGGGAACCGACCTATGGAGGAGGAGGAGGCGGAGGCGCGCGGTGGCTCTGGCGGCAGAAACCCCTGGGAAAAAAAGGGGTTGAGATTGAACAGTTTCCTAACATGATAGTACGAAATTAATCTTCTAAGCCCACTGGATATACAAGTCCACAACTTATTATTAATTGCCAATGCGTCTGTTATACTCAATAAAAAAATAAATGATTATGCAATTGTGAGGGGGAACAGGGAAGAACAGAAACCGGGAAAAGCATAAGAAGGCAATATCGGATGGTTCAAATGACCTTGAGTTCCCATTTGTAACTTTTGAGGAAATTTCACTAGCAACACACAATTTCTCCGAAACATGTCTGATTGGACAAGGAGGCTTTGGCAAAGTTTATAAGGTAATTCATTCACCACGGTTCTCTTCTTGTTGGTACTATAATCGGTAATTTATTTGATTTGATCATATATATGGCAAACCCAAGATTCTTGAAATAATGCAGGGAATAATAGGTGGTCAACAAATTGCTGTCAAAAGGATAAGTAGGGAATCTCAGCAAGGTTCAAATGAATTCAAGAATGAAGTAATTCTTATTGCCAAATTGCAACATAGGAATTTGGTCCGGCTTCTTGGATGTTGTGGCGAGGGAGATGAAAAGCTCCTGATTTATGAGTATTTGCCTAATAAAAGCTTAGATGCAACTCTTTTTGGTATATTCTAGAAAACAACCCAAAATTTCCTACAACAACTCAACATATTTGTCTTACATTTACTTTGTTTTCTAGATGATTCAAGAAAACATTTACTTGATTGGGAGAAACGGTTTAATATTATCAAAGGTGTCGCGAGGGGACTCCTTTATCTCCATCAAGATTCAAGAGTGACCATAATTCACAGAGATCTCAAAGACGCGAATGTTCTGCTAGATACGGAGATGAAACCCAAGATTGCAGATTTTGGTATGGCGAGGATCTTCGGAGATAATCAAGAAAATGCAAACACCCAACGCATAGTCCGAACATAGTGAGTAGTTGCTTGAACCACTAATTCATAACAATGTATGACTATTTAAATACATTTTTTCATTTATTGAAAGTGGAATAATCGCATTGGCTACATGGCTCCTGAGTATGCAATGGAAGGCGTCTTCTCCACGAAATCTGATATCTATAGCTTTGGTGTGTTACTATTAGAGATTGTTACCGGTATAAAGAGAAGCTCCAAAAGTCGAACCATGGACTTCCCTAGCCTCATAGCCTATGTGAGTACATGCATGCTTTATGTTAAGTTCCAAATTCGAAAAGGTGGTCATAGAGTTTTGGAAATAAAATAAATGATTCTTTGGATTGTTTCAGTCGTGGAATATGTGGAACGAAGGGAAGCTAGAGGATCTGGTCGACTCAACCATCATGGATACATGTTCACTAGATGAAGTTTTTCTTTGCATCCATGTAGCACTCTTGTGCGTTCAGGAAAACCCAAATGATAGACCATTGATGCCATCTATCGTGCTGGCCCTAGAGAAAGGAACCACCACACTTCCACCCCCAAACCGTCCCGCCTATCTTGGGTTGCAGAGCACCGACTTGGAGCAAATTAGAAATGATATTCAAAACTCGACGAATACTTTAACTCTTACAGACATAGAGGGGAGATGAAATGATTTATTATTCTGTATGTGTTGAAGGGATGTCCAAAGAAGAATGGATGCGCAAATAACTGAAGTAGGTGTAGTCTTGTGACCAGTTACCTTGTACTCTCTCAGAATAGAAGTCTCGCTCAAGAAAATGATCATGCATCATGTGTTGTTTTGTATAGTTATGTTTTAATTCAGTTTTGGCCTTGGTGGAACTTTGTCTAAACTTTAATCAAATGATTATGTCGCGATGTTTTTTCTCCGGCCATTCCTGGATCTAGTCACTGGCATGAAAAATTGTCCCCGCCAGAGACACTTCACACCCACTAGCGTGTCCTAAGTTATGGTTAGTACCGTAGCTGTCAAGGTTTTTCCCGTTCCCTTTTTTTTATTTATCTAACTTGGATTGCAGAAGTTTGGAGGACAAATCTGTACACGAGTTCAGACGATTCCCAAAAAGAAAAAAAATGTGGGTGTGTCTCGTTCCGATCCGTGTTCTCTTTCTCTCTCTCTCTCTCTCTCTTTTCCTAGCTAGCTAGCTACGGCGCATGGGCTGGGCCAAAACACAAGCACAACAGCAACCTAAGCTAAACAAACCAAGCTAATTAAGCACGTACATCTCCTAGCCAGCATTCCTCCTTTTTATCAGGAGATATGCATGCATGGACCGTTAATTTGAGACGGCCACATTGCAAATACACATTTTGGGTTATTACAAGTTTAAAGCCAAATTAAAGATGATGTTTTTTTACTACATCAACCTTACTCTTTTTTTTTTTTTTGACATTTGGATGGATCGTCACATAGCAGATACACTGCTAAAGACAACATCATCAAAATCACAGCTCTTGTCCACACAAATATACATTATATTTGGACCCGTAAAACTCACTCCTCGTGAATTTGGAACATTACTAAAAAAAAACAATAATAATACACGCTACAACAAGATTACAAACACAAGCCCGCCCTTCTCCAACTCCACTACTCCCCGCTTCCCCTTCTTCGATGTCCTGAGGATCACAAACTCTCCAGGTTAACGTGGATGCCTGCATCAGCTTCAACCATATGCACATAGTAATATGCAATACAATACAAAAAACCCACAAAGCACAGACACACCACACATCCAATGCTTCAAGGCTAAACACTAGTGTGTTTACATGGCCATGCTCCAGCCTCAAGTGCACAGGATAGTCTGTCAGTCAACATTTTTGGCTTGCATCGTGTCTCCAAAGTATAAAGCTACGACCTCCGATAAATTGGTCGCTGTTAAAAGGCAGTGCATGCGGGATTAACATATCAATGTGTTACACAACTTACACACAGATAGGATTCAAACTATCATGTCGTTTCTTAAGTAAAACAATATATAATTCATTCTAGGCAAACAGAGATCAGCTAAAACAGGACGATTTGGAGACCAGCTACAACAAGCTCTAGGTCAAGCAAAACATGAAAACAAAAGTTCAAGGAGCCTCGCACCCTGCTGGTCTGCTTCCAACTTTCCCTTCTTATTAAGAAAACAAGCAACTACGTAGAGCTACAAATGATTTCCATGTCAGGGAACAAACAACTTAATTAGGGGCATAAATCAATCTTTCAAGATAAGCAGCAGCAGCACACGCATCAATAAGGCAACAACAAGAACCTTCTTATTTAAGGCAGCATTGTGTTTGTTCAATCAATCACAAAAGAGCTTAGCCTACTTTCATCTCAAGTCCAAACCAGCTACCTGCTACCAAATGCAACCAGCCACAACATAACCAAAACACTACTACTCCAAAAAAATGCTCCCGGTTATTAAATGATATTCCGGTTTACGGTTGAGATTAATTAACTCAACCAGACCAAGCTCACATGTTAACTACAGAAACACACATTTCTATCTAAAACATTCAGCCCTAAAGCAAACATTCAAGTTGGACACAGGGAAAAGTTACCAGATTTCCCCTTTTGCTTTCTTGGTACAAAGCCAAAAAAACAAGCATTAACCGGCTGATTATGAACGCTTTTGACGACGCACAACAGTCTGGTTGTCTTAGGAGACGAGAGCAGCAGGTTAAATTTTGTCACCTATGAATGACCTTACAGCATAGAAACCCAGCCATAGCAAAGAAGATAAAGAATCAGTCTTTATGGTTGCTTTAGGACAATAAATTACCCATCTCACATGCAAAACTGTCAGGGAAAAAGAGGGAAACAGAACATAAGTGTATGGCAGGGTTTCTTAATATCAGACGGAGGGAGTACTTTTCCAAGGCAGCATTGTGATCAATCACAAAAGAGCTTAGCCTACTTCCATCTTAAGTCCAAATCAGCTTGCTACTCCAAGTGCAACCATCCACAACATAACCAAAACACTACTACTCCAGGAAAGCCCCAGGTTTTTTAAAATAATATTCCGGTTTCAGGTGAGATTAATTAACTCAGCTAAACACTTTCCACATCAGTCAGACAGTCAACATGGCATACCATCGGCACATGGTGCCTCAAAAATATAAAGCTAGCACCTCGAATAAATTTTCAAGTCGACATCAGACCGCAAATATTGACCTTTGGGTGCCAATGTTGGCAAGCTCCTGACCGGCGGCATTGAGGTCGGCATGTTGGGCCTTGGGGACGAGCAGCTCAGCCTCTTGCAGGGCGCGGACACGCCTAATCCGGTCATCAGATCAGGTGCACCTGAAGCTCACGCAATGGTGGCATCCATGGCCGCGTCCAAACAATTTTAATAGGAAATTAGTTATTGCAAAACAATTATTGACTTCATCAAAGGAGAGTGTAGCAGCAATAAACTGTGTGCACCTGCTCATGATCATCCACGGCCAAGCAGCAAGTGGCCGGCGGCGGCGACGAGGATGGCGTGGTCCTCTCCGGCGACATGATCAGCACCAGAACCATGTGCGCTGCAGCACAACAACCAGGTCGAAGACTCCTTCCTGCTCGAAGTAGAGGTGCTACAAGGCATCCGCGAAGAGCGAACGTCTGTCCCTACAATCATGTCTGATCTCTCCCTGGTAAGAAAAGATGGCATAAAAATTCATTCAGCCAACTCAATGGAGTTTTCTATCAACCAAGGCATGATTAAACTATCAACGGCAAATACAATAAGCGACAGCATCATCCCAGTGCACGATCCATAAGTTAGCATGGGGTTAGACAATTATTTAGCCTTATTCAAAACCTAACAGAAACTCAAAAAATCCTCGTATGGTCAAATCACTGTGCACTGGGGGGCAAGTGTGTGCATACTGAAGGCATCCCCACAAAACAAAACAAAATCTGTCCTATCTAGAGCGACTACCACTAGTGAGGCATATGTGAGAGTAGAACACGATGCTGAATCGATCATCTAAGATATCAGTGATAAAAAAATGGAAGACTTATAGCAGCACTAGGTCGAACCAGATGAGGTGATGTACACAATATAAGCAGCAGCTTGATTTGCGCTCACCTGCTCGTGGATGGATCTCAGTCGACTCGGAATGGATGGCCGCCGGCAGGAGTACCCATCCGTGTCTCACGGCGCCGCCGTAGCGTCCTGGTGGCCCTTCATTCGGCGACGCGGTCCGGTGAGCTCGCAGGAGCGCCGCGCATCAAGATACCGATGCACGCGCGCGCCGGCGAGCAAGCCGGCCGGGGCGCCGCCAAACACCCAACTCCTCCCGTGCAACCGGCGCCTAGGGTATGTGGCGGGGGCAGTGGACGACCGTTCTGCGCCATGTGATCAGCATAGGAGGAATAGGAGGTTTCGGGCAGGGGAGGGGCTTAGCCGCGCGAGTACTCGCCGGAGACGGCCGGAATCAGCGAGGAAGGGGGCCGGCGGCAAAGGGGATCGGCTCTTGGTCGAGGCGCCTGGGAAAGTGGGATGGACACGAGCAAGGGTCTAGTTCGGGATGGGTCATAACAATTTTGGGCTGGGCCTCTCCCGCTCTCCCGGCCCAACTCTTTGGCGCCCAAAGTTTCGTTTGGCGCCGCGCGTGCGTGTTTTGAGAGCAATCCTAGTGGTCGTGCTTGCATCGCGTCTACAGACAGTGCATGCATACTCCGTGCTGGTATTGGACAAACTGGGTTAGATCACGTACACACTAGCATTAATCTACCCTCTGAGTGGTCCGGGGAGCAGCTCAGCCACGCCGCTTTGAGAGTCTCATGTGGAGTCGTTGACCCGGGCTGGAACCGAGCCTTCCTCACCGGCGTTGCCGGAGGGAAATGGCGAGGGGATAGCGCCGGCGGTAGTCGTAGGCTTAGGGTAGTCTTCTTTCTTTGTTTGTGGCCCTTCGTGGCAGTGAGGAGTAGCTCCTTGGCCGCCGGCGGCCATGGCCAAGGGTCCCTTTTGCTCGTTCCCCTGGCGGCGGTGTCGGAGTGGCGTCCGGCGGCGTTCATGGTGGAAGGGGTGGAAGGCATCTCCACTAATAAGGCTCGTCGAGGCAGTTACACTGGTGATGCTGCGAGGTCTTCACCGGAGTGGTCGATCTCCATTTCTCTCTTTGCTTCATGGAGAAGGAAGGAGAAGATGCAGGTCAATCGCTGCCCAAAAATCTCGCCCTCCAGATCTGCGCGCATCGGAATTTTCTTCGCTCGCCCATCCAGGTCCGTGGCAGGAGCTCAGGAGAAGGTGAGTTGATTTCACTTATCCGCTGCGTCTGGATCTTCTCCACCTCTGAACAGCAGAAGCCCGTCCTTGGCATCTACTCTGAAGTCGCCGCGGTGGTGATCAAGATTGGAGGTGATGACTGTGCTTGTGTTGGTTGGGAGTGGATGCGGAGTATTGGAACCAATTCCTCGAGCAACTTATCAGTGAACAAGATTGTTCATCTGACATCCATGGCAATGAAGAAGCCAATCATGCCGATGAAGAATTCCGGCAAGACAACCTCCATTAGGAGGCCCTCGAGCCGTGCTCCTGAGGTTATCGCCAGGGCGGAGGCAAGTGGTGCTATCCCCGTCGATGCTCAAGGCTGCAGGAGCAGAGCTCTCGTCGCTCAACGCTGGAGAAGAAGGGGGACTCGATCGCGTTTCATATTTCTTGCTAGGGTCCTTCTTAAAATTGTTAGGGGCCTATGTGTTATTCCCCTTCTTATGGGGCTCCTTGTATTATCTGTTTCATCCAGTGGGTTTAATCGAAGGTTCTAGTCCCTTCGGGGACGCTCCATTGTACAAAAAAGATCACGTACACACGTTCGAGTGCATACGTAAAAACCAAGCCTCACACTCTTGATTGTGTCGTGACATACCCACGTATCCTCTCATAGCTAGCACCTAAGAACCAGAGCCCGATGACCGTGACAATCAACCTTAGTATATCCAACTCTTCGGCAATAAACTACCGTCGACGTCCAGCTTAGAGTCGTCGTTCAAAACAACTAAACACTTGCAATCTTTGTCACTTATACAAAAAAAAAACACCGACTCAACTCCCCTAATTCAGAACCTACACCCGAGTTCTCCCTCGTCGACAAGACAAAGAGCGGAACACAAAAAAGTTGTCACCTCGACCACCTCAATGAGATGTTATATGAGAAGTGGAGTATCCAGGTATACTATGTGTCTGGGACGTGAACAACATGAAACTTATGCCAGATGTGTCGCCCAACCCTTCTCTGGCCAATGGAATCTGAGATATGGATGCCCATGCAACCCGAGTCTAGACAAAACTCACGGAATCAACTACATGATGTCGTCTAGAGCCGGCACCGACACGGCCGACAGCGACATACGTGTGAGGACAAAACTTATGGATGGATTATGTTGGCACATAGATGATCCACCCTCAGGAGGGTAGGGCAGTGAGGTGGAACGACAGTGTCGGTGGCAAGCACGTCATTGGTTGGGCCATGCTAAAAGGCAGTGGTGGCGGTGTCGACAAGTCTAGGGGAGAAACATGATTTGGACAAGGGAAGCGGGCCGAGATTACGAGATTATCTCAAGGGAATTTTAGTTGTAGGGTAGTAGCAGAAATTCACCGAGTACGTGCCACTTTCTCCTTGACCGGATGCTAGATACCTATCCCAAATACTTTTATTACAATAAGTACACCTTGAAAATTATTACATGCTTAATACATTATTACAAAATAGATAATTGATATATATGTTCAAAATTATATACTCTTCGTGTGCTCATCCTGCATTTATGAAAACTAGTTTGCTAAAAAAGGCTTACATTATGGAACGGAGGGAGTATTATTTTACGCTCTCGGATATTCGTTTTTGAAGTATGACAACAATAACGAGGAATTTAAATTGCAAGAATCAATCCATGGCTATAAGAATCACACCGAGCATGCTCTTCGCTACCCAAGGTGGGGATGTTATAAAAATGGATTTTTTCTACCGTAAAAAATGTTTTCTATGACGCGCACGCATGAACCACCCGAGACGTGTGATGTCTTTGCCAACACATATCTCCTCGAATCACTCGGGGAGAAGCAAAGCACCCGGAAGGTGGCAGAAGCGAAGCACCATACTATATTGCGGCATGAAAAAAAGACGAGGACCGTCTAGGGTTTACTGGACAGTCAACCTCAAAGGAGATCTTGCGCCCACATGCCACTCATGTGGGCCACTCCGTGAGTTGTCGCTGAAGTGGGCAACGCAGTGATCCACGTCGTCCATCGTCGAGTTTGTTCCTTCCGCGTGTGAAGACGCTCCAACAGCCCATCACCGACACACCACTGTGGCGCCGCTAGTGCCTCTCACACCCTCCTAGGCTATCCTAGGAAAACCTCTTACCATTCATTCGGTCCCCTCACACCTGTTGGACGAGATGCCTTTGAGAGTGCAGGCTCTATTTCAACACACTAGATTCATGTCAACCAAACGTTCGGACCAAGCTAGGGTTTGTTTCTACATGCACATACGTCATGACAACATATCTATGTTAATATGGTAAAATGGATTTACAACCCTAGCCCAAATATCAACACAAGGAAAGAATTTTCAAAATAAAAAAACCCGAGAAAAAAAGGTAGAGCGATACTAGCGCAACCCCCTAAAGCCTTGGCACACATGTGTCTCCTCGAATACCTCAGGGAGAAACGAGGCGCAAAAATACGCCGCGGGCTAACAAAGATAACGAAGACGAGGACCAGCTAAGGTTTTCTAGCTAGACGTGCGCATTGGATATCTCGCGCACACGTGCCACTCTGCTATATATGCGCCATTGAAGCAGACATATCATCTAATGTGTATCCAGCTTGGTCGTGAGGAGATTGCATGCATGCGAGATCCATAAGAAGAAAGAGGAGCTCTACAATATGATAGACAAGGCGGAGCAGAGCTTATGGATGTTTTCTGCACTTTCTCATCTTTGGTACTTTCTAGCCCGTTTTTAGCACCATCAATTTTTCGATTTTTCTACTAAATTTACGCGAATCGCGATTATCTTAGTTGCTTACATAGTAAGTAAACATAAAATATCAAGTCATTTGACATGCATGAAATACTTGATAATTTCTCTAAACACACACACTTTTAGGGTATTCTCGCCATACTTCCGCTAAAAGTGGTCATCGAAGTAAGCTTTATCTAGCTTGTCTTTACATGCATAAAATATCAAACTACATGCATACCGATGGCGACGTGGGTCTGCTAATGTGCTAGGGTTTCCCCCAAGCATCGCGTTCTCCATCAGTACAGGTTGTGCTTACTTAGTTTTTAAAATTCTCGTTTGATCAGTCGTCTCGTCCCGACGCGTAATTGGGACTTTTTTTTAGTTGGATATAACTATTACCTATCATTTCACGTGCCATCTCGTGGTAGTGTGCTATTATTTGATGTCATATTGTGACTATTTTTTTTTTCTCGCATGTGGTTCTTTTTCACCATTAACTATCATCTTAGTAGGTCTTAGAGCATCTCCATTGGCACCCATCAAAAATGTGTTTGGCAACCCACCCCCCAATTGTGCCCTCTTTGGGGGGGGGGGGGGTGTCGGACATGTGTCCGCACGATGGGTGTGCTTCCCACAGCGGTGCCGCCCAAACAAAATTAATCAAAAATATTTAAACACGCCAAATTATGAAAAATGGCAATTTATTTCAAATTTGGGAGATAATTTTACAAAATTTGAAAAAAATTACAAACTTACGTGGCCCTAGCCCTAACCCTAGTCCTCGCCGAGACAGCTCTAGTTGATCTCGTCATCGTCGTTGACGACCACCATGGTGTAGGAGGAGGCGGAGGCCTACGGAATGGAGGTCGCGATGGTTGTCGTGAATCCCGACATGTCTCTCTCCAATGTCGACATCGATTTCGTGATCGCCGACATGAGGCCGCGACAGTCGCCGTCGTAGACCGTTCGCAGCAATGACGACATGAGAATAGTCGTCGAGGACAACTTCCTGCGTCACCTCCTTGGCGACACGCCTCCGCGGCTCCTCCCGGTCTACGGAGGAATAGCGGCCTCGCGGTAAAGGAGAGCAGCGACAAGGTGGGGACGAGCGGTGAAGTGGTGCGTCGTGGATGATCAGGCCACCATGCGGTGGGTCGCGACCGGATCACCGCGCGGTGCGTCATGAAGCTTCTGCTTCACCACCACCGACGTGTGCGCGGGTTGGCACACCAGATCAACATTAGCCGTAGTGGAATGTTGCTCCATGCGGTGTGTCGACTAGCCGTCGGGATCGAGCTCACGATGGTGTGGTCGGTGCCATCCCACCACCAGTTCCGCCCAACCGCGTTGTGCCGATCTCTCTCGAGGCCGACAGCGTTGGCGTCCATGGTGTCGATGATAGCCTGACGCTCCGGTTGGAATCAGCAAGCCACCCGTGCCAATTGTCCTCGTCGTTGTCGGGGTGGCTCCTCCCGTATCATCCATCTTGCCAGCGGGCGATTTCACACCTTGGATCTCGATGTCGTCATAGGGAGCAACGACATAGGAAGCCTCCAACGTCCACCATGGACCACCGCTACCAAAACCTAAACCCATACCTACTATATACAAAGAAGGTCCGACCTCCGATCCCCTAACATCTCCAGCCAGCGAGACCGCCAGAGAGGAGGGGGAGAGACGAGCCAAGTCGGCGGCGGTGACTCTCAGAGAGTGGAATGAAGAGAGATAGGGGAGAGGAGAAAGTGAGAACCCTCGGTAGCCTATACATTCGAACACTAGAATTTCATATAATAGTCTTTTTTCTTGGCCTATACTCTTTCATTAGGGCAGCATATGCATCGATTGCGTAATTATTTCTAGCTCGCCATACTTAAACACATGTATCCAACAGTGTGAAATAATAGAAAGTATAATCTCATTCGGTTTTCTATAATTAAAGTCGTAACGAGCACATGAAATAATATAATATAATATAATATGCTTCTAAACAGAAAATATCATTAAATGTAACATAACAGTGTATCACCCATATAATAATTAACAAGGCATATATTCTCACAGATAAAAAAAATCGAGATAGCTAGTTCGTAATTGGCCATTATTCTTGTACAACCAAACTTGACGAGGAGAAATCCTCGTTGTTTTTGGCCGGTGCACTCGCTAAAATCCCGCTTCGTCTATCTTAGACCCACCGATGTCGCCCATCACTCCCTTCTGACCTGCCCATCCAACACTCTTCCTTCCTGCCAAGGGCAATGCTAACCCGTCTTGTCGCTCTACGCCACCACCTTCGGTGTGCCCCATCCTAGTCTTTTAATGATAATGGATCACCTATGGAGCCGGTGTTTTCCTACCCTACCTTTTTGTTTCATCCTCGCCTCTGTCTTAGTCCAAGACTGACGTTTGCATCGATGAATGGAGATGCACTGTCTCTAGGTGTGATCAAGTTTCGGATGTCATGACATTGGGGGGGGGGGGGGAACTCGAATGGTTTGAGCGGATGTCCATGCTCTGGTGCTGTAGGTTGGCGACATGTGCATGTAGTACGACACGAGTTTTGTTTTTGTTTTTTTTGCACGCGCTATACGGAAACGTCCTAGAGATATGCTATCTCTCTCCCCTTATCCCCTTAGTTGATCTAGGATCTTCGTCTCGGATAGAAAGCAACTCGTTGTCTTGTCGTATCGCATCGGGAGTGTAGTTAAAGAGTTAGGATAACGAAGTTGGTATTTTTATAGTTGGCGATGGAGGACGCGAGTGTAGGTCGTTAACGATGTGGATGGAGGATGCCGACCATGGGCGTGATTTTGAAGACTGACCACCGACAAAGAGCTCTTTCTCCACGCGCTGGAAGTCGACTAACTAACTAGCTTAGTTTAGCAACCGAGGGATACACAGGGTGCATGGGTTGCCATGGTACTAGGTCTATACAAGCGTACATCTTATCTTCAAGGAAAAAGAAGAAAAAATACGCCCAATTAGTTCCTCTTTTGTTGGCCATGCATTGAGCAGTTTTTTCTCCCGTAATCTCTCGCTCAAATTAATGGTGAGTAATTAAAACAGCGTTAGCATTTAGGGTCTTTAATAACGTGACATTGGACTACCAAGCGAGACAATACATCCCATGTCGATCCCCCTTCCCCATCTCTAGGCAATGAGATGGCTAGAACGTTGCTGCCCACGGATCGGACCATCTGCGCGTGATCTCAACCGTCCGATCGAACACACGCACAACACGCCTAGTCCCCGAACGCACAACACGCCCAGTCCCCACTCCGTCGCTCTCGCTCCCCTGTGTCTCTCCCTCGATTCCCCCATTCTCTCCACTCCCGCCGCCTTTCTCCCCAACCAGATCCACCGTCCTCCTCCACGCCGCCGGCGGCAGCATCTGGGATTCGTCTCCCCGAACCACCGCCTGCCATGCGAAGGGAAACTACATGCCGAGAAGGTGCGCGTTCCGCTGCCATGGCCGAGCTGGCAGGCGTCTTCACGGCGGCAGGGAGGTCCTCTGCGCGCTCCCGCGGTGTGGATCCCCGCCCGAATGGGCGCCCCACTGATGTTTGTCCGGCCGCCGGTCTGAACGCTAGGGTTAGGTCGGGGGAACAAGGTAAAGGATCGACGCCGGCCGCTGGAACGCCGCCTCCCCCTTTCCGGGGTCGTTGAAGCTTTTGGGAGTCAGTGGTAAGATTGCCTCTCAGTCCTACTCGATCCATGTGTGCTAGATTCCTAAACCATGTCTTCTTCGTGAGATGAATTTCATGACGCATCTCACATTTCTGTGTGACTAGTATGTACTAAACCATGTCCCGATCCAATCTTGGCCTACTTGTATCAATTAGCCGTCTTTAAATTAATATATTATTAGTACAGCGGTCACAGTTGAACTAGCAGATGCCTGGAGTTAATATGTATTTTCCCCTACTTCATCAGTGTACTACATTCTAGTGCGATGCTAAATAGCTGTGAGACTGAACTAGTTTTTTTGGCTGTTGTGAAGAACATGGAATCCGGTTTCGCCTAGGGATACTACAGGCAGGGCACCACTTCCGTGCTCCTTGAAGTTCACTGTCGTCACCGATGGAACCCAGGTAGACCGCACATCCAGCCTGCGTCTTCACACTATCGATTTGGCTCAAGAATTTGATATGGGAATGATACTGCTTCAGGTTTTCAGAATCGTGCCGCATCTCGTCTGCTATTGCTCACCCAGATGGGATTTGATTGAATTCAAGCAGCAGCTCCTTACAGAGTAATAACAGACTGCCACTTCTAATATATTGACTGTGTTTTCTCCATTGCGCTACACTCGCAATATTGACTCCAGATTTGTGTGACTCAGGATAGCATGCAATGTTCCTTCAGGTTTTGGATAAAAATGCTATCTTGAGCGGAGGGTGGGACAAGGGGAGAGTTTTTGAGCGGGAGGCGCCGCTGCACGGCTCGCAGGTGAGTGGCTATCGCAGGGGGACGCACCGCTGTGCGCCCTCTTGCTAGGGCCTCTCCGCTGCTCGGACCGAGAGGCTGCAAGCTGCATGTTCTTCATTGAGGTACACATTCCTTTGGGAGGTATAAGTTCTTCACTACTAGGTATCTTTCAACTGATTTCAGCTAAACTGAACCATATTAGCTCTAAAATCCATCTATGTTATACCTGTCAATTTGCCAAGTAGATAGCTGAATCCCAGAATTTGGCCTGGCATTGTTTATCTTCATGTCGATTTGTTCATTCACCTGTCTAAATTGTCGTACAACAGCCACAAAGATAGGAATTTTTCTGCTTCCATCCTTGGAATTGATGACTATATTCTGATGCAACCAACATGTAGGTGTTGATTCAGCATATTTACATAGTAGTACAACAACCTCAAATATAAAAATTTTGCACTTGATTTGGTAGTACCACTGTAAGTACACGCCTGCATGACTTTTTCCTTGTTGGCGTCGAATTAATCATAGGCTTGCATTATTATATCTTTTATCCTAGACAAGAATATGTAGTGCTAGAAAATAATCATAGGCTTGCATTATGCCGATTTGGCTAGACAATGATCTTACACTTGTAATAAAGTTGTTGTTTCTGTATATACCTAACCATTCGCTCATATACCTAACCATTCGCTCATAAATTCTTTTCTTTGTAACTCGCCCGTGGCGACCATAGCGTTGCTCTTGCCGAGGCAGGACAACGACCACCGGCCGCTGCCACACCCTCCTGCTAGGGCCTTCGCACTTCCTGGACTGGGAGCCGAGAGGCGTGTGAAACTTCCCTAGCCAATGACCCAAGCATGCTTGCTGGCGTTGCTACTGCGCGTTAGTTCTGCCACAGGGAGAGGTATAAATCATCCAGTTCTAGATATGTTTCAAGTGTTGTTCTATGTTGTGTCAATTAGTTAGTTCTTTTCCGAATTAAAAGATGTAATCAAATGTTCACAACTCTTGTTGGTGATATCTATCTATATTTTTGCAAGCAACTAATGAGTCAGAGAATTTGGTTTGCGTAGTTCATCATAGCTTGATGCAACCTTCATGTCTATTTGTTGGTTCACCCTTCTAAATTGTAGTATATCAGCCATAATTGATCTAGTAGATTCCTAGAATTAATATGTATGTCGCCCAAATTTATTATTACTGCATTCTAGTCATGTTAAGCATGATATATTCATGTTTCTTCTGTAGTCTGTATAGCAGTCCAATTTGATGCTCCATACTTCATGACCTTTAGTATTAAAACAAGGTTGCCTTAGAATCGATAGCTTTGGGTTTCAGATAGGTCCATGCTAGCAAACGTACTAGCTGAAGCTTGACTTTGGTTCTTGTCACATCCCAATTTTGGAATACCTGTTAACACAGTTGTTTTGCTAATTGCTTTACTAATAAACCTTGGTTGTGTTTGTTTGTGGTTGTTTAAGTGCAACTAAACAAACAAATTATATAAACTTGCAAACTTAAAAAGATAGCAAAGCAGTGAACTAAAAATATTCAACATATTGTTCCAATGACTTTGGCAATATTTTCTAAAGTAAATATTGATCAAAGTGTTTTCCAAAACTATCTTATGAATCCAATACTTGTTGAATATAATTCCAAGGCCTAAATTAAGAAAGAGGAAAACACTTAATAAATTTCCATAAAGGATTATCAGAAAAAGAGGCATTCTTAAAATGCTTCACCAAAATATTATCAAATGTTTTTCCAACCTTGCAAGATTAAAAACAAAGGTATTGGAGAGCATTGACTTGCTATCTCTAGTCACATAAATATTTTGGCAAAGCATTGTTAAAGAAAAGCCAAGTGCCTTATTAAAAAGAAATTCCAATATTTCTAGAAACAGAAAACTCAAACAAGTTACTATTGGAAACTTTCTTAAAATGATTTGAAATTCATACCATTGCTTCCTTATATCAAATAAGGAACACACACATGAGGAGACCAAAAATTGAATCCATTAAGGTCCTGAAAACATGAATTTTCTCCACAGAAACATTTGGGATTTTGAACAAGTTTGTTCTACAAACTTTTTCCAAATGCCATGAAATAAATACCACATGATCTATATCCTAAATAAGGATGAAAACCAAAAGGGCACAAGTTTTTGAATTGATTAAGTTGCCAAAAACCCCTGTTTTCTTGACAGCACCTTTTTGAAATTGGAACAAGTTTGTTCTATGAATTAACTCAAAATGACTTGAATTTTATACACATAAGTAACACATCAAATAAGGAATGTGTGCCAAAAATTATCATTTTTGGAAGCTCCTAAGTAGCCTAATAAATTCAATGTCCATTTTATGTCAGAATTCAAATTTGAACAACTTTGAATTATAAAGTTTCCCCAATTGAGCCAATTTTCATATATGTTGTGCATCTAGACTAATAAGAATTTTGGGCAAAAGGATTTCAAATTTTGACTTTGTTTGCTTAGGGAAACAACCTTTTTCAGAGAGTACAGGGACCTACTTGTAATTTTCCAGGGACCTAGATGTTATCCAAGTCATCTCCTACCTCTAGCTTGCTGTAGAGAACAGCACCCTAGCCATTGCCTTCGAGTGGAAGGTTTCCTCGAGGATAAAGAGGCCCCCCATGTGCTGTGTCTCCCACATGCCCCCTCTCCCCTCCCCTCAAGCTCTCTCCTCTCTCTCTAAAAAAACCCAAACCGAAACCCTAGCATAGAAGCTCGCCGTCGTTGCGGCCGATTCCGAGCTCGCCGCCGGCTATTGGGTGGCTCATCTCCTCCGCCTCGAAGTGGTGATCCTCCCTGCCGGAGGAATCGAGCCGGAAGGGCTCGAGGTGGCCGCGCCATCCCGTTCTTCCCCGAGCCCGACCGAACTCCGGCGACGAATCCCGGCCTCCTCGCTAATCTTCCGACCTAGCCAAGCCTTCCAATGAGTTCACGGTGAGCATGCGAGTCCCCCGGTCCACTTTTCCCTCTCCCTCTCGTCCAAAATCGCCGCCGCGCCGTCTTCCTCTCCGGGCCGCCGCGCCGTCGACGCCGGCCGCGCTACGGTGCCTCCCAGGAAACGGTGCTGCCGCCACTTGGTTCCCCTCGTCGTACGCTAACCGTAGGTGGTTCCAATTCGTTTAAAACGGTGGCC
>JAPCYS010002141.1:0-48255 GCA_028641055.1 Alopecurus myosuroides
CCAACCAAAATTTGATAACCTTTTCAAATATAAACTTTGTTAATTGTTTTTGAGCATTTTAACTTGATGAAAACAACCACTACTTGTTTAACACCATTAAGTAAATAATTGCCAAACCTTATTAATGTTTTCTAAAATGGTTAACTATCATTTCAAGTGCATTTAATGTTGTTATCTTCTTGTTCTTCATCATGCATGCATCATGCTAACTCACCTACACCTGATGCTTAGTGGTAGAACAACTAATTCAACCATAAGGCATGGGTTTGCCATATGCAATCTTTGCATATGGAATCCATTTAAACTTGTGTATCATATCCACTAGTTTACTTTGTTGCATCTATTAACATGACATGCATCATATTTGATTGTGCACTATGCCATGATAATGTTTGCTTATCTTTCTGCAATGTTTGTTTGCTACTTCTCGGATATACGACGACGTTGAGACCGACGATACTTACGACACCCCTTCTAAGGAGTTAGCTCAGTACCAGGCTACTGGGTTTGCAGGCAAGTTATCACTCACATGAACCATCGTGTTCCTTTCAACATTGATTACCGATACTTTCCGTTGTTTTTTCTGCTAGCCTTAGTAATAGTTGTTTCTGTTACGAACCCATCACATGAATCCCTTAACCTTGATATTGCCTCACCTCCACACCTATAACCATTGCTTGTGCCCGTGTCTTACTAGCATGCTTAGGTTGCTTTTGCTCGAGTCTGTTATCCGTTACTTTCTGTTACTATTTCTATTACGTTGTGGGGGCTCGATGTTTAATCAATCAATCATGCTAATGTTACTATTAATAATAAATTTGATGATAAGGCACCGGCAGGAGGCCCATGAGAGGTTTCGAAGCCTGCTAGTGTCGACCTGAAGGGAATATGCCCGAGAGGCAATAATAAAATGGTTATTATCTTATTCCTTGTTTATGATGAATGTTTATTTCTCATGCTAGAATTGTATTAACCGGAAACGTTGATACATGTGTGCTTAATAAACAAACAATGGTTCCTAGTAAAGCCTCTCTTTTAACTAGCTCGTTGATTAATAGATGATCAAGGTTTCCTGATCATGAACATCGGATGTTATTAATAACGGGGTCATGTCATTAGAAGAATGATGTGATGAACATATACCCAAAGAGAATATAGCAATGCGATCAAGTCATTTAGTTTACATTGTTATATCAAACACACGAAGTAACTTATTCCTTATACCATGAGATCATGTCAATCACTGATACCGGAAGAGTGCTTTGATGGCATCAAACGTCACACCGTAACAGGGTGACTATAAAGGTGTCGTTAAGTATTCGGAAAGTATTAGTTGAGGATCATGGATCAAGAGTGGGATTTGTCCATCCAAATGACGGAGAGATATACTCTGGGCCCTCTCGGTGATATCACATCGAAACCGCTTGCAAGCACGTGATATGATCACAAGGATGTTATATCACGGGAACGAGAAAAGAGTACTTGTCGGTAACGAGATTGAACAAGGTATGGTTGATACCAATGATCGAATCGGACAAGTAAAATATCGCGAGACAAAGGGAATAGTTCACGGCGTTGTTGGTTCACACGATCACGAGAGTCATCGTTGAATATATAGGAGTCATCACGGATCTCCAGATCCCGCTGTTGATTATTGATCGGAGAGGAGTCTCGATCATGTCTATCTTATTCGCGAACCGTAGGGTGACACACTTAAGGTTCGATGACGCGTTTGAGAGGATACGGAATATCGAAGAATATTTTGGACAGCACCGAAATTGTTTCGGGGAAAATTGAAATAGTTCAAGGGGTTTTTCGTCGAATGGTTGTTAATAGAATTAACAAATGATTCGAGGTGCTATATGCAAAAGATTGTTAATAGAATTAACAAATGCTGAAATAAAGAAATAAAAAGGTTTTATTTATTTATTAAAGAAAACCTTTGGATTTTCCAAGTGGGAAATTATGGGAGCATGAGTGGGTGTGAGTGGAGCTTCCACTCACATGAAGAGGAAGAGGTGGGGGCACCACCATGGCTGGCCGCACCCACCTTTGGGCTGCCTCCCTCTCCCTATAAAAGGAGGGTGAGGGCTCCTCCTCATTCACACACTTTGCCACTTCCCTTTCCCTCCACCCGCTGCTCCATTTCATGGTCTCCGGCTTGGCGAAGCCCTGACCGTGGGATTCTTCACCCACCACCACGTCGTCGTGCTGCTGGAGTTCCGAGGGATCCTCTACTTCCGCCCCCGCTGGAACGAGGGAACGGAGGTCGTCATCAACCGTACGTGTGACCGATCACGGATGCACCGCCGGATTGCGGTGCCATCTTCTCGCTATCGGGATCGGTGTGAGTACGACTACGCCAACAACGAGATTTGATCTCGTACCACTTTGAGTCTTCGAGGGTATGTGTTCTCCTTAACCCTCTTGTTGCCCGTTGCACTTCGTCTCCTAGATTAGATCTTGGCCTTTCGGGTATCTCTCGCGTAGGAAAATTTTGTTTTCTATGCTACGTTCCCCTTCAGTGGTATCAGAGCCGGATCTATGCGTAGATGTTTTGTACGGGTAGAACACATAGGTGTATGTGGGCGTTGATGATCATGTTATTACCTCCTTGATTATTTTATGATCTTAGTGGCATAGTGGGATGAAGCGGCCCGGACTAACCTTACATGTCCACGTACATGAGACTTGTTCCACAAATGACATGCAACTTGTATTGCATAAGTGGCTTGCGGGTGTCTGTTTCTCCTACTATAGTTAAGATCTAATCTATGAAGGGTTGCTAAAAATATGTTTATCAATGTTGTGGTTGATGTTCGTAGGTATGAACGGTTCTACCTCGAAAGCCCTAAGCCACGTAAAATATGCAAAAATAAATTAGAGGCGTCTAACTAGTTTTTTGCTGGGCATGTGATGTGATATGGTCAATATTACAAATTTGATTATGAGATGATCTATTTTGTAAATTATTGATATACCGTAAGGTATCCATATGGTTGTCTTCTTATTGATGGACAAACAATTTTGGGGTACCGTGGTACTTGGTACCACGCCGGTGGAATGATTGAGATCATACCATAATGCACATGATGGAGATCAAGTGCAAGGAGGACCATATCATATCACGTTATCCTTACATGTGATGTATGTGATGTTAATACTTTTATGCATCTTGTTTTGCTTAGATAACGTTGGTAGCATTATAAGATGATCCCTCTCACTTAATATCAAGATAATAATGTGTTCTTTCCTTAAGTATGCACCGTTAAGAAAGTTCGTCGTTTCGAGACACCACGTGATGATCGGGTGTGACAGACTCAACGTTCGCATACAACGGGTGTTTTCAAGCCTAGCATGTACAGACATGGCCTTGAAACACACGCAATACTACGGTTCTACTTGGCGAGCCTAGCATGTACAGACATGGCCTCGGAACACGTAACCGAAAGGTAAAGCATGAGTCATATGGATGATATGATGAACATGTCGATGTTCGCCTTTGAAGCTACATCATCTCACGTGATGATCGGTTTTGGTGTAGTGAATTTGGTTCGTGTAATCACTAAAGACGACTAAGAGGGATGTTGTTTTTGAGTGGGAGTTCATGGTTTAATTTTGAATTAACTTGAACTTATTTATCATGAACAACTAATCAAAGTGAATTTGCACAAATTGTAGTATTCATTGGCATCTATATTACCTTACACATAGATTGTTAATTGAGATATAACTGTTATGATCTGGTAAATACCATTTAAGATTGGTACCGTATTAGTGAAATTTAAAATTGAATCCTATTGTAGATTTCCGGTATTTCCTACCTACCTCCATGTGATTAATGACTGATTGATCTAGAGAGCAACTAATTCCTACTTAGAATCCAGAGTCATGGTTGCTTCCGTATTACTTTATCTTCAAAAGAATGTTTTGTTGATCAAGGTGATTTAGGGACTGAAAAGAGTTGTTTTCAGAAACAATCAAGTGAAAGATATATTGATATCTAGAAACTTATTTGTGGCAACATGACTGAGTATAATTTAGCGTGACAATGTTTGCTTATATTATCTGAATATATGCAATGATTGAAGACGCTAGGCGTTTGAATATTCCAAGAAGTTGAGCGCTAAAAATTATCCTCTAAATTCCTTCCTTCGAGCTATAGTAGCTTAATCATAAAATTGTTATGATAGGATGGATTAAAAGTATGGGAAAAGTCGTTTACCTTACGTGGAGATTGCTAAGAGTGGAATCTAGAAGAATGCTATTAATATGGTGATATTAGTAGAACAATCAAACTCAAAGTATGACTCAATGGGTGATAGTATATGACTAACACGCCAAAGAAAATGAGCTAGTAAGACTAGCATTGTTTGATGTTGAATGATTCTTCTGTAAAAGAAAGGGAATATTGAAAATAGAATTACAAAAAGATATATGGCAGAAAAAGAAGATAACTGGAAAAGTCCAGCTCGGGAGTATATGCTTGATATACAAGTTATAGATGTATTACTAGTTAACAAAGTATTTTTGGGTATTTTGATACCACATTGGTTGGTATGAGTTGTCATACAAAGCAACGCAATGCAAGAAATACAAGGGCCTAAAAGGAACTAGTAATAGATGTGGGATCGATTATGACAAGAATATAAATAAAGTGTTATTGTGTTCATTGTCATATCGAACCAAACATTCAAGATTTATTTTAAGAACTTAATAAATTGTTATTTTGTTCTAGTCCTTTGTGAGAACAAATGAGATTGTTCAAACTATGACCATATTCCATAATTGATGGATATGTTAATATAAATCATGTTGGTAAAGTAAACATCTATAAGACTAAATGCTAAACGTTGCAAGACGTGAAAGAGTTTCACTTAAATTGTGACAGCACCACTTTAGTTCATATCGGAAAGGAAAACATGAAGGAACTCCATATTGATGGACTTCCGGAGTCATTTTGTTTTTGAATAAATTGACGCTTGTGAGACTTCTTCCAAAAGATGACTGAAATTCCGTTCATAGGCCAAAGTAGAATGGACGACTAATTTAATGGAGATTATACATATTGATGTATATATTCCATTATGTGTAGTCATGTATGGTGGATTAATTTTCCTTCATAAAATTCTCTCGATGATTTGAGTAGATATGTGAGTATATCTATTTAAAGAAAACGGAGTTTGACATTTTGAATTGGTTCAAAAGGTTGTTAATATGAAGTTAAAATCATTGTAACAAGATAATCAAGTATTTATGATTGGATCATAAAGGATAAAGTTTGAGTTACAAGTTTAGCAAAACATCTGAGAAGTTGCAGAATTGTTCTACAACTTATACTTCTCGAAATACCCCACATTAGATTGGAGTATTCAAGAGACAAAATCAAACCTTGTTTGACATGGTAAGATTAATAACAATGCCATTATAATTTTGTAGTTTATACATTAGTGACAACCGCTTTTCCACTGAAAAGAGCACCATCATGATCCGCTGAAATTGACAACATATAAGATATGGTTTGGGTAGTGACCCGAATTGTCACTTTCTTAAGTTTTGGTATGCATAGCATGTGTAAAATGTTTACAACCAAAATAGGATAAATATATGTTTATAAGGTTATCCCAAATAAAATTGGGTATTTCTCCTATCACCGAACCAAAAGACAAATGTTGTTTGTCAGAAAGGGTTGATTTCTCGAGAAAGTAGTTCTTGCGAAACAAGTGAGTGGGAGCACAGTATAAACTCAATGAGATTAGAGAATCTTCGTTATCATGTCAAGAGTAGCGCAGCACTGGAAGTTGTTCCGGGGTTTACTATTTTGACTAAGTAGAAGACACTACAAACGTTGTAGATACTTCAAATGAGTTTGCGAACTGTACCAGTAAAGTCCAAAACTTTGTACTTAGAACAACTTGTGGTTTAAGTGTAAAGTGTTGTTTTGACAACAAAAGGACCTGGACCTTATAAAGGAAGCAAATGATGGGCCCTGACTTCGTAAAATTGACTATGAGTCATTATATCCGCCATAGTATCCTTGTATGAATGTCAAGTATGTGACTTGGTAGTCTTTTCGATAGGCATGATGCCTAACGATAGCAAAAGGGTCTATATAGCGACAAAGACATGGATTTTACATCCTTTGAAAGTTGTACTTATCGAAAAGTTGTTTTCGACGAAGTTCAAAGAGTTCACTACTACAAGATTTTGATCTTCGGTAGTGATGCTTAGTCTTTGTGGACAGTTCTAGCAAAATATTACATATTATGATATGGAAGTTGAATAACAAAACCAACTCTCCTCTCGAGGAAGTTTGATCAAGGATGTGTACTTGACACAGTCTGATATTTTTGTAAAATTCAAAAGGTTGCTAGAAAGGTATGCACACTTCAATGGTTGAATTGAGCATAACGAAGTTGAAATCTTTACCTTAATGAAGTTATCAAAAGAGTTTGATTCCATCATGAATGATAAAGATGCTTGTAGAGTTACAAGAAATTAAGTGGGAGCGTTATGACATATTTCCAATACTTTATGTAGATGACATATGGTTGATTGGAAAATATGTATTTTAAATTAACACGGTTAAGATTTTCATATTGATGAAAGGCTTGGAAGATATTGGGCATCGATGTCTATAAAAGATGGATTCAAGCGCCTGATATGATTGAAGCAAAATTACATAGATGAAATATTGAAGTAAGTCAATATAAAATTGATAAGAAGGAGTTCTTGTCACATGGAAAATAATTGAGCAAGATTCATGTGTTTTGACACATGATGAGCATCATTGAAATTGAGATTTCTAAGTCATGTTTCCATGCTATGTACACGACCAGATGAGTCCTATGCTATAAAATGTTATAGCAGGATAATTCATATGATGATTAGACAACAGTGGGAGAGATCCTCGTGTCATTTTAGAAATGCTAAGGATATGTTTTCCTATAGTAATGACAAAATAATAGTTGTAATATGTTACACTAATAGTCTTGTCATTTATTCAAGTAATTTTATCTCAATTAAATATGTGATGAACGGTAGCACAATAGGATGGAAGAAAGTTCCATGCTGGATTTGAAAGAGTTTCAAAATTAAAATATTGTGACAGATACTACAACAAAGGCTAAAGTATATCGTTGTGTTGACAACTGATAATAAGCGTATTTTGTGTCAAGGAGTTCTTTATTGAACTTGGTGAATTTCCAAGAATGCTGAAACTATGAAGCTACATTTTCACAATGTTAGTAACATCAGTTTAAGCTGAGGAATTAAGGTATCACCGGAACTTGGTGAGTTTCCAAGAATGCTAACACTATGAAGCTACATTTTCACAATGTTAGTGACATCAGTTTAAGCTGAGGAATTAAGTTTTCACCAATTGACCATATATATACAAAGCCATCTCATTAGAGAATGAGTGATGCGTGTAGACGCAAAGAACATGCAAATACAATAGGACCTGAACAGTTCAGATCTTTTTGATAATGTTTACCACATGCGAAGCATGGTAATAACACTGGTACGCCATATGTGTTAAGTGCTTACAGACTAGATTATTGACTCTAGTGCAAGTGGGAGACTGAAGGGAATATGCCCGAGAGGCAATAATAAAATGGTTATTATCTTATTCCTTGTTTATGATGAATGTTTATTTCTCATGCTAGAATTGTATTAACCGGAAACGTTGATACATGTGTGCTTAATAAACAAACAATGGTTCCTAGTAAAGCCTCTCTTTTAACTAGCTCGTTGATTAATAGATGATCAAGGTTTCCTGATCATGAACATCGGATGTTATTAATAACGGGGTCATGTCATTAGAAGAATGATGTGATGAACATATACCCAAAGAGAATATAGCAATGCGATCAAGTCATTTAGTTTACATTGTTATATCAAACACACGAAGTAACTTATTCCTTATACCATGAGATCATGTCAATCACTGATACCGGAAGAGTGCTTTGATGGCATCAAACGTCACACCGTAACAGGGTGACTATAAAGGTGTCGTTAAGTATTCGGAAAGTATTAGTTGAGGATCATGGATCAAGAGTGGGATTTGTCCATCCAAATGACGGAGAGATATACTCTGGGCCCTCTCGGTGATATCACATCGAAACCGCTTGCAAGCACGTGATATGATCACAAGGATGTTATATCACGGGAACGAGAAAAGAGTACTTGTCGGTAACGAGATTGAACAAGGTATGGTTGATACCAATGATCGAATCTCGGACAAGTAAAATATCGCGAGACAAAGGGAATAGTTCACGGCGTTGTTGGTTCACACGATCACGAGAGTCATCGTTGAATATATAGGAGTCATCACGGATCTCCAGATCCCGCTGTTGATTATTGATCGGAGAGGAGTCTCGATCATGTCTATCTTATTCGCGAACCGTAGGGTGACACACTTAAGGTTCGATGACGCGTTTGAGAGGATACGGAATATCGAAGAATATTTTGGACAGCACCGAAATTGTTTCGGGGAAAATTGAAATAGTTCAAGGGGTTTTTCGTCGAATGGTTGTTAATAGAATTAACAAATGATTCGAGGTGCTATATGCAAAAGATTGTTAATAGAATTAACAAATGCTGAAATAAAGAAATAAAAAGGTTTTATTTATTTATTAAAAGAAAACCTTTGGATTTTCCAAGTGGGAAATTATGGGAGCATGAGTGGGTGTGAGTGGAGCTTCCACTCACATGAAGAGGGAAGAGGTGGGGGCACCACCATGGCTGGCCGCACCCCACCTTTGGGCTGCCTCCCTCTCCCTATAAAAGGAGGGTGAGGGCTCCTCCTCATTCACACACTTTGCCACTTCCCTTTCCCTCCACCCGCTGCTCCATTTCATGGTCTCCGGCTTGGCGAAGCCCTGACCGTGGGATTCTTCACCACCACCACGTCGTCGTGCTGCTGGAGTTCCGAGGGATCCTCTACTTCCGCGCCCCGCTGGAACGAGGGAACGGAGGTCGTCATCAACCGTACGTGTGACCGATCACGGATGCACCGCCGGATTGCGGTGCCATCTTCTCGCTATCGGGATCGGTGTGAGTACGACTACGCCAACAACGAGATTTGATCTCGTACCACTTTGAGTCTTCGAGGGTATGTGTTCTCCTTAACCCTCTTGTTGCCCGTTGCACTTCGTCTCCTAGATTAGATCTTGGCCTTTCGGGTATCTCTCGCGTAGGAAAATTTTGTTTTCTATGCTACGTTCCCCTTCACGACCCTAATAGGAAAAGGGTCTTGTCTACTGATCCATGATGAGCGTACTACCCGCATTTGGGAAGCGAGTATGGGCGCCCCCCTCAACTTGACCTGATTCGCATCTCGTCCAAATCGCCTCATTTAGTTCGTGTTTTCCATTTGCCGCATGCATGTTTTTGCGAGCCCAGCGCAGGGTGGAACTTTCGTAGTCGGCATATAGGGGGACACGGTCTTAGAGTGCTATGATGGTCCATTTTCTTCTGGGCTTGATTAGCCGTGCGCCCAAGGTGCTTTGGGCTTGATGCGAAGAATGGTTGGTTGTGTTGAGTACCCCGCTTGGTGGAAGGGCCTTTCCATCTGGCGGGTTATTCATGAGTGTACGGCCAAATTGGTGCAACCCTGCAGGGATAATCTTCTCGAGAAGCCGTTTTTCCGCGGTTATGGATTACTTGGTGAAAGTACTGGCTAACAAGTACTCAGGACAACTTAAACATAATGATCAAACATGCTACACCCAATGATTAATAATTTGACTAGTAATAGGTTGATGACACAATAACTTGATTCACCCTTATTTCAACTGTGTGAGTTATCCTCGGATTGCTTCTTTGGATAAGGGGCGAGATCCAGGATGGGTTTGTTTGAAGTTATCTTTCAGTTGGTTACAATCCTCGATCTTATCTCCTTTCTGTTAGCCGGAAGTGGTAGAATCTCTGTAGTTGGTTAGCGCAGCCAGTTGCAGCATCTTTTATATCCCCTCTCTTCCGTTGACCCCAAGGCATCTGTGCTTGGTGTTGACGGGTTACACTTTGGTGAACTGTGAGTCTTGCTTGCCAGTACGTTTATGTACTGACCCCTTTGGGGCTGTGGTTTCCGCAGACCTATGTTTCCGAGGATCTACATGGTGGCTACTACGTGGAGTATGACGAGACTGCTGACGAGTAGATAGCGGACCCGGGCAGGATCCGAGACTTCGTGGATGGGCTCCGTCTGTTTGTTTCCGGCCTCTTAGGCCTATTTGGTTCTTGTCTGTACTCAGACATGTTGAATGCTTCCGCTGTATTGTAACGATGTATTGTTGGGGCATGTGCCCTCTGAATGATTGTATTTGCTATCTCTGCTCTAATGAGAGCCAGTTGCAACTTATTTCAATCTTTTGTGTCGTAGAGATCTGTTGTGATATCACTTGTTAAACGCCGTTGACGTACCATGTGTGTATGGTTTGAAGTACGTCGACGGAAGTGCCTTTGATCTCTAGTGGATAGTTTACATCGACGATGGAATAGCAGGGCTTGTGTTGTCGCGCATAAGCGCAGGCCTACCAGGAAGCTGGGACGTGGGAGCAGTTATGCCCCATAATCCAAGCATCTGCTATCCAGTTCGTACGGTGAGTATCCCCTAGAAATCAGGGTGCGACAAATGGTATCAGAGCCTGTCTGCCTGTAGGATCACTTTTTACTGGTCGCAGTTGAGTCTAGAAACTATTTTGTAGCTATATAGGAAAAATGAAACGTGAGAGTAGGAATTCTGTTCTTTTTCTTCTTTCCCCACCCTCCCTCCCTTTTCTGGTATGGAAGTGCAACGTTGAATTTTCCCTTCTCATCTAAACTTTCAAGTTAGGATTTCACGTGTTTTGGGTTTTCCGTAGTACCTCAGGAGTTTTGATCTCGTTTTCCCCGGTGTTGCTTCAATATCCTGTTCTTTTAAAGAACCCTTCGTCTGTTGAATTATTGTTGTTGTTTTCCACTTCAATTAGTCTACCGGCATCTAATCAAGTTTTCCCCGTTCATCTACTAAACTCTATTCCAGCTAAAGTGTTGTTTCATACCGGAGCATCACATCCTTTGTGTCAAAGATCTTTTCCACAACATACAACCCAATTCTGGTTCCACTAAACAATCAAATCACCGTTCACTCTCCGGAATCTCAAGTGTTGACTTCCAACATAAGTAAGAACAATCCAATTCTAATGGGAGGCCACATATTCCTCGTTACTCTCATGTTGCTGATTCTGACATTGATCTCATTCTTGGTGTTGGATTGATGTCAATAACGCTGTTCAACCCTTATTACAGATAGTCTATTCTCCAAATTAATCAAGTTCTATCCAGCTATACACCATCCATACAAAACCTATACCTCTCCCTTTTACTTGAAATATTCCGGTGTTTTCCAAATTCCCTGACGTCTATCCAATTTGCACGATGTGTTTCACGTGACATAGCTCAAGAGGATCTTCCCAAGAAGTATCCGGACCTTTTCTTTTCTCAGTAGGAATCTCGGGGCGCGATTCCTTCAAGGGGGGGCGTTTTGTAACATCCCAAGTATGAAAACTCCCCTTAGAATGTTTGATTTCCTGTTTAATTAAAGTATTGCATCATGTCATCATATTGTTGCATTTGTTTCTGTTGTGTTGCATCTGTTATTCTTTGTTTTCACCATGAAAGTCAAAAATTTCAAATGCATGTTTTCATACTTGTTCTGTTACAACTTTTGGAATAAAAATAACAAGTGAAAACAACCAAATTGTTCCATTTTATTCCATGTTGATAACTCCTAAAATTGTTGGTTTTAATCAAACCCTTAATTCAATCAATAATTCCAAATCATTTCCAATTTCAAACCAAATCTCAAAACCTTTAATCTTTTGAATCCATGAAATTCACCACTAATTTGAATTCATTAAATCACTTTTAAACCCTAAAGAAAACCCTATTGAAAATACCTTGTTTTTCTAATATTAACTAATATTGGAAATCTCAATTAAATTGGGTTAATTTTAAAAACAGCAAGCAAACAATTAAGTTTTTGAAAACAAAAACTACTAATTGCTTGTTTTCCAACTAAGGGATTTATCCTAATTTTATTCCAAAATTTTCTATAACACAAAGCCTTTGTTTGTTTCCATTTGCTTAACTACAAAAAAAAACAGTAAAAGAAAAAAAATAGAAATAAAAATGGGAGGAGAGGAGCAGCAGCAGCTAAGGCACCAGCCCAGCCCGTTACTTTGGCCCGATAACCCCCTCCCACGTCGCTGTCGTCCTCCTCCCTCTGACGTCAGGGCGTACGATCTATTCTCCTCCGTTGATCGTCCCCCTGAACCTCCCGATGCCATGCCGTACATGAGCAGCTCCCTCCATATAGCTCACCACGGCACCCTCCTCCTGCCCCTCAACCCTAGAGCTCCATCCCTGCGCCGCCAACTTCTCTTCCTCTCCCCCAAGCTTTCTGCTTTTCCCTCTGAAACTCCACACGGCGATCTCTGAACCTCTGAAGCTCGCCGCGCCTCTCTGAACTCCGGCAGCGGTCGCCGTCTCCGATGGCTGGCGCCGTGCGCTAGCTGCGGGAATGGATAGCCCCCAGTCCCCTCATCGCCGTCGACACCACCGTGAGGCCTGAGGAGGTCCATAGCCTCGCCGCCGTCGCCGGGAACTTCCGCCGGTCTGCTGCTCCGTCGTCTGAACGACTCCAGCGAGACAGCGAGGTGAGCGCTCTGTTCTGCTCCTTCTCCCTCGCCCTTTGCTCCAGTTCTCGCACAGCCACGCACCGCACGCCCACCTCGAGGGCTAGTCCCCGTCGTGCTCCACCGGAGGCCGCCGTCGATCGAACCTTCTCGCTGTAGCTCAAACCGTGCGTGCGAGCCTGAACCTGTATCTCGTTTCTGTGCAAGAATTCAGTTAGCAGGCGTCGATATCTCTTTTCTTCTGTCAGTCACGGTAATATTCAGAAAACCGCAGCTCAGCGCAGCGGCAGAGAGCACCCGCGCGCGAGCCGTCGGTCGCGTGATCGACTCCCCACGGAAGCGGCCAATTTTTTCCTTCCTTTTACCCGCGCGTGCACGGGCGGGTCCCGCTGGTCAGCGACCGCGGTGGCCTGCGTGGCTCCACCCGCGCCGCGTGTGCGCCGCGTGGCAAGGGCCCGCCTGCCAGCTGCACTGGCTGGGGTCATCCCCGGTGAGAACGACCCCAGATCCAGATCTGGATCTGGATTTTGCAGAGAGGCCCCTGCCCCCTGTTTCCTTCACCACTAGGCCCTCACAAATTACAGATTGGTCCTCCACCTTAATTTGTTAATAACTTTTATTCTATAACCCCAAATAAAGAAAATAAAATATGTTTTCTGGCCCAAATTTAATACTCTATCTAACTGCATCATTTGTTTTCTGTTTTGAAATTCCAAAATGCAATCTAATTTTGAATTCAAATAAATCAATTACAATTTGCTAAAATCACTAACAAATTCATACTAATTCCAAATAATGCAAATAAAATATGTTTTCAATACCATTTTTAACTAAGCTATTCAAATATAATTTTTTTTTGGTTTGAATAATTTAAATTGCCTAAACATTTTAATTCTTGTTTAATTCAATTAAAACTTGTTTAATATTGTTTAATTCATAATTAAATAATCCAAAGTCCAATTTCAAAATGTGAAACATGTAATCCAACCAAAATTTGATAACCTTTTCAAATATAAACTTTGTTAATTGTTTTGAGCATTTTAACTTGATGAAAACAACCACTACTTGTTTAACACCATTAAGTAACAATAATTGCCAAACCTTATTAATGTTTTCTAAAATGGTTAACTATCATTTCAAGTGCATTTAATGTTGTTATCTTCTTGTTCTTCATCATGCATGCATCATGCTAACTCACCTACACCTGATGCTTAGTGGTAGAACAACTAATTCAACCATAAGGCATGGGTTTGCCATATGCAATCTTTGCATATGGAATCCATTTAAACTTGTGTATCATATCCACTAGTTTACTTTGTTGCATCTATTAACATGACATGCATCATATTTGATTGTGCACTATGCCATGATAATGTTTGCTTATCTTTCTGCAATGTTTGTTTGCTACTTCTCGGATATACGACGACGTTGAGACCGACGATACTTACGACACCCCTTCTAAGGAGTTAGCTCAGTACCAGGCTACTGGGTTTGCAGGCAAGTTATCACTCACATGAACCATCGTGTTCCTTTCAACATTGATTACCGATACTTTCCGTTGTTCTTTTCTGCTAGCCTTAGTAATAGTTGTTTCTGTTACGAACCCATCACATGAATCCCTTAACCTTGATATTGCCTCACCTCCACACCTATAACCATTGCTTGTGCCCGTGTCTTACTAGCATGCTTAGGTTGCTTTTGCTCGAGTCTGTTATCCGTTACTTTCTGTTACTATTTCTATTACGTTGTGGGGGCTTGATGTTTAATCAATCAATCATGCTAATGTTACTATTAATAATAAATTTGATGATAAGGCACCGGCAGGAGGCCCATGAGAGGTTTTGAAGCCTGCTAGTGTCGACCCTAATAGGAAAAGGGTCTTGTCTACTGATCCATGATGAGCGGACTAGCCGCATTTGGGAAGCGAGTATGGGCGCCCCCCTCAACTTGACCTGATTCGCATCTCGTCCAAATCGCCTCATTTAGTTCGTGTTTTCCATTTGCCGCATGCATGTTTTTGCGAGCCCAGCGCAGGGTGGAACTTTCGTAGTCGGCATATAGGGGGACACGGTCTTAGAGTGCTATGATGGTCCATTTTCTTCTGGGCTTGATTAGCCGTGCGCCCAAGGTGCTTTGGGCTTGATGCGAAGAATGGTTGGTTGTGTTGAGTACCCCGCTTGGTGGAAGGGCCTTTCCATCTGGCGGGTTATTCATGAGTGTACGGCCAAATTGGTGCAACCCTGCAGGGATAATCTTCTCGAGAAGCCGTGTTTTCCGCGGTTATGGATTACTTGGTGAAAGTACTGGCTAACAAGGACTCAGGACAACTTAAACATAATGATCAAACATGCTACACCCAATGATTAATAATTTGACTAGTAATAGGTTGATGACACAATAACTTGATTCACCCTTATTTCAACTGTGTGAGTTATCCTCGGATTGCTTCTTTGGATAAGGGGCGAGATCCAGGATGGGTTTGTTTGAAGTTATCTTTCAGTTGGTTACAATCCTCGATCTTATCTACTTTCTGTTAGCCGGAAGTGGTAGAATCTCTGTAGTTGGTTAGCGCAGCCAGTTGCAGCATCTTTTATATCCCCTCTCTTCCGTTGACCCCAAGGCATCTGTGCTTGGTGTTGACGGGTTACACTTTGGTGAACTGTGAGTCTTGCATGCCAGTACGTTTATGTACTGACCCCTTTGGGGCTGTGGTTTCCGCAGACCTACGTTTCCGAGGATCTACATGGTGGCTACTACGTGGAGTATGACGAGACTGCTGACGAGTAGATAGCGGACCCGGGCAGGATCCGAGACTTCGTGGATGGGCTCCGTCTGTTTGTTTCCGGCCTCTTAGGCCTATTTGGTTCTTGTCTGTACTCAGACATGTTGAATGCTTCCGTTGTATTGTAACGATGTATTGTTGGGGCATGTGCCCTCTGAATGATTGTATTTGCTATCTCTGCTCTAATGAGAGCCAGTTGCAACTTATTTCAATCTTTTGTGTCGTAGAGATCTGTTGTGATATCACTTGTTAAACGCCGTTGACGTACCATGTGTGTATGGTTTGAAGTACGTCGACGGAAGTGCCTTTGATCTCTAGTGGATAGTTTACATCGACGATGGAATAGCAGGGCTTGTGTTGTCGCGCATAAGCGCAGGCCTACCAGGAAGCTGGGACGTGGGAGCAGTTATGCCCCATAATCCAAGCATCTGCTATCCAGTTCGTACGGTGAGTATCCCCTAGAAATCAGGGTGCGACATAGGTGGCAGCTGCTGGAAGAAGATAACGGCTGAGGGCAAGAAGTCGGAGATTCGCGCAGCAACGAGTCCGCTAAGTCCGGCTGCTGGAAGAAGATACAACGGGAGATCGGCAGCGTCTATGGGACATGCCTTGCTCACTCGCCCAACTCGCCCGTATGCTTGATGTGGTGCCCCTTCCGCCCTTTGCTCTGATGTGGTCATCTTATGTGGCGCGGTAGCGCCATGGGAGATCAGCCCAGCTTCGTTTTCGGTTGCGTCCTGCTCCCAGGACGGCAGCAATCCTGCGCTGTACGGTGAGCGGTGCCGGGTAATTTGAGGAACCAATTCTCCATGGATGCATCGCTGCGGCAGCTAAGCTAAAAGGCGTGTCTTTATACTCGAACTTAGACATGTCCGCCACGGTGATGTCCATATTTTTCTTCATTTCTTTAGGATAGCCTCTATGGATAATTGGATATACCTCTGAACATATGATGGTAACTGATTTTTTAAAAAAATGTCTCCGTCAACGTTATGATTTGATGGAGATTAAACTTGAGAAAATCTATGAAGTGTTTCAATTATAATTTGATGCACTATGTATGTTTGTTCATTTGTCTCGAAGAAGTCAAGGACGGAACGTCCATTCTTTTTAAAGTACACTTATATATTTTGTCACAGGAAATACATAATGCCACAAGAAAAGGGAGCACAACCTACTTCTCTCATCCTGTAAGGAATTTCATAGGGAAAAAACAATGTCTACATGCGAGACGAGTAGAGCAACCCCAAGAATCTAGAAGGTCAGTATGAGAAAGATCATGCATATCCCCATGGCGGCCAGTGAGACAACCAGACCAGACCAGCCCCAAATTTTGGAGATGATTTGTGTTGAACACGACATTGTGGCCACCGGCCAATACATCAGCACGAGCATCAGATCGAGTTTCTATTGCAGGCATCTCTACTGTTCATATTCACCGATTTGACTTTTTTTTCCAGCCAGCCATCAGATCGAGTATCTATTGCAGGCATCTCTACTACTCATATTCATCTGAAAACTCGTATCATTGCATCAGCTATGCAGTATTTTTTGTCGGTATCTACGCACCATTAAGAGAGTTTTGTGCCATCAATAAAAAAACTATTTAATCTATAGTGAATTTCAAATCAAACCGTAGCAACGCACGGGCACATTTCCTAGTATATATACATACATGTTTGTGAATATATTTTTTAGGTATGTATACCTTAATTATATGCTTACCTAAGGGTATATATACCTCTACATACCCAAGATATGCATAGTCAAGATATCTATGGTGTCTACATACCCAAATCGTATGGTATTTCATACAGGTGCCCCATTTAAGCTTCCTATATATATATAAGGTAGTTATATACTACAACTAGTTTTATAGTTGCCTACAACCATCAACTCCTATAGGGGCGTGATTCTAGCGGGATATAAACGAGTCTTCCTCCAACAACCTTCAAGCCACCGCCCTCTGGCCGGCCAACGCGCTCCCGCACCCTCCAACCACATTGTTCTTGCAAAGTCCTCCCATCTCCGCGCTCTGGCAACTGCCCCAAAGGCTTCCGTACACGTATGAATAACCCGCCAGATGGGATGCCTCCCACCAAGCGCGGCACTCAACACAACTCAACTCTTCTTCATCGCCAAGCCCAAACCTTGGGCGCACGGCTAATCGAGCCCAGAAGAAAATGGACCCTCATAGCACTCTAAGAACGTGTCCCCCTATATGCCGACTACGAAGTTCCACCCGGGTACCAAGGGCTCGCAAGATCATGCATGCAGCAAATGGAAAACCCGAACTAAATGAGGCGATTTGGACGAGATGCGAATCGAGTCAAATTGAGGGGGGCGCCCATACTCGCTTCCCACATGCGGGTAGTGCGCTCATCATGGATCAGTAGACAAGACCCTTTTCCTATTAGGGTCGACACTAGCAGGCCTCAAAACACAAAAGGGCCTCCTTCCGGTGCCTTATCATCAAATTTATTATTTAACAATAACTTTAGCATGATTGATTGATTAAACATCGAGCCCCCAGAACATAATGGAATATAGTAACAGAAAGTAACGGGTAACAGACTCGAGCAAAACAACCTAAGCATGCTAGTAAGACACGGGCTCAAACAAAAGGTTATAGGTATGGAGGTGAGGCAATATCAGGGTTAAAGGATACATGTGATAGGTTCGTAACAGAAGCAACTAATCATAGGGCTAGCAGAATAGACAACGGAAAGTATCGGTAACCAATGTTGAAAGGAACACGATGGTT
This sequence comes from Alopecurus myosuroides, assembly GCA_028641055.1. NCBI lineage: Eukaryota > Viridiplantae > Streptophyta > Magnoliopsida > Poales > Poaceae > Alopecurus > Alopecurus myosuroides. The sequence goes on from JAPCYS010002141.1 coordinate 18,227, forward strand.
CATGTGAGTGATAACTTTCCTGCAAACCCAGTAGCCTGGTACTGAGCTAACTCCTTAGAAGGGGTGTCGTAAGTATCGCCGGTCTCAACGTCGTCGTGTATCCGAGAAGAAGCAAACAAACAATGCAGAAAGATAAAAAATCAATATCATGGCATAGTGCACAATCATGGGATGATGCATGACCATTTAATTGATGGAACAAAATAAAGTAGTTGACAAGATAGAAACAGGATTAAATGGACACACATGCAATTGGATTGCATATGAAAGGCCCATGAATTAAGGGTGAAACAATTGTTTTACAACTAACCAATAGGTGAAAGTGGATTAGCATGATGCATGGATGAGGAAAACAGCAAAATAAAAAAAATAGAACCAATTGTAAATAAGGTTTACCAAGTTTGGAAATTCATTTATTAAGTTTTGGAATTTTGGTTACTTAAAGGTGTCACACAAGCATTTGTTGTTTTCATCATGTTAAATTGTTCAAAACAGATAACAAAGTTCATATTTGGAAAGTTCACACAATTTAGGTGGAATACATGTTTCACTTGTTGAAAAAGGATTTCAAATAAATTATTTATGAATTAAACAAGTTTAAGCAAGAATTAAATGAATTTAATTCAAACATGAACTTATTTGAATTTTTATTTGTGCAAAACATTAAGTGAGACTCATATTTGAAAAGTTTATACTTTTATGGTTGGAAAACATATTTTATATGTCCCAAAAGAATTTGTTTGATCAAGTTATAAATTTAGCCATATTAAATGATTTAAACAAGGTTTAAATCATTTAACCAATTTTAATTATTCAAAACATGAAACAAATTTTATATTTGAAAAGGTGGTTTAATTTTGCATGGAAAACATATTTCATTTGTTGAAATTGGATTTAAAATGAGCAAGTTATTATTTTGGCAATTTTAAATGCAATAATTAAGAAACAGTTGTTTTCAGCAATTTAAATTATTCAAAACAGCAAACAAAATTTATATTTGGAAAGTACAAGAAAAGTTGATTGGAAAACATATTTAGTTTGTGGAATTTGGAATTTTTATGGCCAAGTTATGATTTTTGCAAGTTTAAGTGAATTTCACAAGTTTTCAAATATTGCACCAATTTAAAATATTCAAAACAGTAAAAAAAAATTATATTTGGGTAGAACATTTAATTTGGTAAAAAACATACTAAAAATGTTGAATTTGGAGCGAAAATGATTAGTTATGCAATTTACAAAATTGAGGTGCAATCTGCCATTTTTATGAGTCTAGGGACTTGGAAAAAATTAAACAGGGCCTAAAAATAATTTACAAGGGCCTAGGTGTGAAATCTGTGAAGGTTCTGTGGCAAAACAAATGAATAAAAAAAGGTTGGTTTTTATTGAGGGAGGGGGGATTCGATCCCCTCACCTCCTGCTGCGCACATGGAACAGAACCAGTGGGATGGATGCGCTTTGTTGTCAGTAGGGGAAGGCTCGGGGGGGTTATGCTGTTGGGGCGCGGTTTACTGAACTTTTAACTGAAATTGGCTGCACTTCTCTGCAGCGAGCGGACAGGGGGATCGTCCGCCGGCGGCTGCTGCTCGCCGGAGTGGCGCTGGGGCGCGGGCTGCTGCGAGAGGCGTGTGCGGCCAAGGGAGAGGAGTGGAGCGAGAGGGGAACGAGGGCTCACCTCGAGGGGAAGGCAGGAGGCGATCGGGTGGTTGCAGCGGGGCGGAGCAGGGAAGCCGGCGGTGGTCAACGTCGATGGCGGCGGAGCTCCGGGGCTCCTCGGCCCAAGCCGAGGGGTGGAGGAGGGAGATGAAGCCCTGGGGGTTCCATTCCCATGCCTTGCCCGGCCGGAGGAGGTGGCTGGCGGCGGCGATCACCGGAGGAGAGGTGGAGCTCGGGTGGGTGTCAGTTACAGGAGAAATTCAGAGGAGGTTGCAGGGAGATGGAGGGGAGGAAGAGGATGGCGGCGCTAGGGCTAGGGTTAGGTCTAGCAAGCAGAGGGGGGGAGGTGGTCGTTTTATGGGGAGGGAGAGCTTGGTACGGCAAGCAATCGAGCGGAGGAGGGGTGATCGGGTTGTAGTTGATACAGTCGTACAGAGGGAGGAGGAAGACGACAAGGGGGGTATGGGCCAAGGGAGAAGTGGGCTTGGGGGAGAAATTGGGCCTGCTGCTGTTCTCTCTCTCCTTTTTTTTATTATTTGTTCCACTTTATTATTTTTTTGCTGAAATGAATTAGGAAGAGGATGAGGGTTTGGAGTTAGGGGAAATTTTGGGAAGTTTTAGGTCATCTTCAAACACTTGCCACCTTCTGTTTCCAAAAAGTTCAAATTAAATTGCTGTTTTGTAATTTGATTTAAATTGGATGGATTTTATCATTAAGTGAATTATTTGAAACAAAATTCAAATTGGATTGAACTTGTAGTTTAAAATGAAAACATAGGATTAGCATTGTTTTGTTAATTGCATAGATTCAAATTGGGTGATGTTTGGGATTGGATTTGGAATTTGAATGCAAATTGGGATTAATTGATTGATTAAAAACCACCATTTTAATAGTTGAACATTATGGAAAATAATTGGAAACAAATGATTGATTTGTTTTGCAATTTTTATAACTTTCAACATGGTTGTTGTTTGGAAGAAAATCATAATTGAATTTGAAAAGGGTTTGGTTATAGGATGCATTTTATAGAAACAAACACAACAGTTTTGAAATCACACTTAATGGAAACAAACAATTGTTTTATTTTGAAATATCATTTTAGAAATTGTAACATCACAAGGATGAAACAAAAGGTTTGAATTTTGGTTTGAAATTCAAATAGAAAACAAAGGAAAACAGTTGGAAAACAAATGAAAACAAAGGAAAACAAAAGGAAAACAAGCAAAACAATTGCAATCAACATGATGTCATGATGCAAAACATAAAATAACAGAGAGCAAACATTCTAATGGCTATTTTTTCATACTTGGGATGTTACAAAACGCCCCCCCCCCCCTTGAAGGAATCGCGCCCCGAGATTCCTACTGAGAAAAGAAAAGGTTCGGATACTTCTTGCGAAGATCCTCTTGAGGTGTGACACATGAAACACATCGTGCACCTTGGATAGTTTTTCTGGAAGTTCAAAACGATAGGAATTCCTGGCAACTCTTCTGGAAAGATGTCAGGGAAATTGGAAACCACCGGAACATTTTCAATTTGAAGGAAGAGGTTTTTCATGGAGGGTGTATAGCTTGAACAGGATTTGATTGATTTGGAGGATAGACTATCTGGAATGTGGTGCTTCAGGAATGCTTCCTCGAAACAACCCTAGGTGATAGGAATGCCAGCTCTCATAGCCTGGTAGTTTTCGAAACAACAACAACCTTTCTGGCCGATAGACTTGATATTTGGGAAGTTTTGATTAGACGCCGGTAGCAGAACTGAAGTGGAAAGCATCAACAAGGTTTCAACGGACGAAAAGGATGTTGAGAAGAACAGGTTAACGAAGCAACATTGGGAGAACAAGATCAAAACACTCCTGAGGTACGGAAAAACCCATCCGGGCTTCTAAAGGATCATTATCTACTGCTTAAGGAATAGAGGATTTGCTTCCGGGGCTTACACGCCTCCGTTCTCAATCGTGAGTAGGCAACATGATAAATCATGTCACAACCACCTCCATTCCTATGGTCTAGTAGATATAACCATCCTAGAGAAACCAGGATTCGTGAAATCCTAACTTGAAAGTTTAGATGAGAACAGAAAACAACGTTGCACTTCCTTACCAGGAAAGGGTGGGTGGGTGGGGAAAGAAGAAAAAGAACAGAATTCCTACTCTCACGTTTCATTTTTCCTATATAGCTACAAAATAGTTTCTAGACTCAACTGCGACCAGTAAAAAGGGATTCTACAGGCAGACAGGATCTGATACCATTTGTCGCACCCGGACTTCTAAAGGATACTCGCCGTTCCGTTGAACAGTAGCAGATTGGATTACGGGGCTTACCGGCACCCGCGTCCTCTTACGAGTAGGCCAGCACACGTATGTGTGACAACCAACCCCTATCTGTTCAGCGTCGACGTAAACTATCCCATAGAAATCAGGATACTTCCATTGACGTACTTCAAACATTCACACATGGTACGTCAACGGCATTGGAACAAGTGATATCACAACAGATCTCTACGACACAAAAGATTGAAATAAGTTGCAAATAGCTCTCATTAGAGCAGAAATAGAAAATACAATCATTCAGAGGACACCTGTCCCAACAATACATCATTACATCACAGCGGAAGCATTCAACATGTCTGAGTACAGACAAGAACCAAATAGGCCTAAGAGGCCGGAAACGAAAAGACGGAGCCCATCCACGAAGTCTAGGATCCTGCCTGGGTCCACTATCTACTCGTCAGCAGTCTCGTCATACTCCACGTAGTAGCCACCATGGGGATCTTCGGAAACGTAGGTCTGCGGAAACCACAGCCCCAAAGTGGTCAGTACATAAACGTACTGGCAAGCAAGACTCACAGTTCACCAAAGTGTAACCCGTCAACACCAAGCACAGATGCTTTGGGTCAATGGAAGAAAGGGGATATAAAGGATGCTGCAACTGGCTGCTCGAAACAACTACAGAGTTTCTACCACTTCCGGCTACCAGAAAGGAGATAAGATCGTGTATCGTAACCAACTACAACTAACATCAAACAAACCCATCCTGGATCTCTCCCCTTATCCAAAGAAAGCAATCCGAGGATAACTCACACAGTTGAAATAATGATGGTTCAGATTATTGTGTCAATAAGCTTATTACTAGTCAAGTTGTTAACCATTGGGTGTAAGGTTGTTAATCATTAGGTTTAAGTTGTCCTGAGTACTTGTTAGCAAGTACTTTCACCAAGTAATCCATAACCGCGGAAAACACGGCTTCTCGAGAAGATTACCCCTGCAGGGTTGCACCAATTTGGCCGTACACGTATGAATAACCCGCCAGATGGGATGCCTCCCACCAAGCGGGGCACTCAACACAACTCAACTCTTCTTTGCATCAAGCCCAAAGCACCTTGGGCGCACGGCTAATCGAGCCCAGAAGAAAATGGACCCTCATAGCACTCTAAGAACGTGTCCCCCTATATGCCGACTATGAAAGTTCCACCCGGGTACCAAGGGCTCGCAAGATCATGCATGCAGCAAATGGAAAACCCGAACTAAATGAGGCGATTTGGACGAGATGCGAATCGAGTCAAATTAAGGGGGGCGCCCATACTCGCTTCCCACATGTGGGTAGTGAGCTCATCATGGATCAGTAGACAAGACCCTTTTCCTATTAGGGTCGACACTAGCAGGCCTCAAAACCACAAAGGGCCTCCTGCCGGTGCCTTATCATCAAATTTATTATTTAACAATAACATTAGCATGATTGATTGATTAAACATCGAGCCCCCAGAACATAATGGAATATAGTAACAGAAAGTAACGGGTAACAGACTCGAGCAAAACAACCTAAGCATGCTAGAGACACGGGCTCAAACAAAAGGTTATAGGTATGGAGGTGAGGCAATATCAGGGTTAAAGGATACATGTGATAGGTTCGTAACAGAAGCAACGAATCATAGGGCTAGCAGAATAGACAACGGAAAGTATCGGAAACCAATGTTGAAAGGAACACGATGGTTCATGTGAGTGATAACTTGCCTGCAAACCCAGTAGCCTGGTACTGAGCTAACTCCTTAGAAGGGGTGTCGTAAGTATCGTCGGTCTCAACGTCGTCATGTATCCGAGAAGAAGCAAACAAACAATGCAGAAAGATAAACAATCAATATCATGGCATAGTGCACAATCATGGGATGATGCATGACCATTTAATTGATGCAACAAAATAAACTAGTTGACAAGATAGAAACAGGATTAAATGGACCCACATGCAATTGGATTGCATATGAAAGGCCCATGAATTAAGGGTGAAACAATTGTTTTACAACTAACCAATAGGTGAAAGTGGATTAGCATGATGCATGGATGAGGAAAACAGCAAAATAACAACAATAGAACCAATTGGAAATAAGGTTTACCAAGTTTGGAAATTCATTTACTAAGTTTTGGAATTTTGGTTACTTAAAGGTGTCACACAAGCATTTGTTGTTTTCATCATGTTAAATAGTTCAAAACAGATAACAAAGTTCATATTTGGAAAGTTCACATAATTTTAGGTGGAATACATGTTTCACTTGTTGAAACAGGATTTCAAATAAATTATTTATGAATTAAACAAGTTTAAGCAAGAATTAAATGAATTTAATTCAAACATGAACTTATTTGAATTTTTATTTGTGCAAAACATTAAGTGAGACTCATATTTGAAAAGTTTATACTTTTATGGTTGGAAAACATATTTTATATGTCCCAAAAGAATTTGTTTTGATCAAGTTATAAATTTATCCATATTAAATGATTTAAACAAGGTTTAAATCATTTAACCAATTTTAATTATTCAAAACATGAAACAAATTTTATATTTGAAAAGGTGGGTTAATTTTGCATGGAAAACATATTTCATTTGTTGAAATTGGATTAAAATGAGCAAGTTATTATTTTGGCAATTTTAAATGCAATAATTAAGAAACATTTGTTTTCAGCAATTTAAATTATTCAAAACAGCAAACAAAATTTATATTTGGAAAGTACATGAAAAGTTGATTGGAAAACATATTTAGTTTGTGGAATTTGGAATTGTTATGCCCAAGTTATGATTTTTGCAAGTTTAAGTGAATTTCACAAGTTTTCAAATATTGCACCAATTTAAAATATTCAAAACAGTAAACAAATTTTATATTTGGGTAGAACATTTAATTTGGTACAAAAAACATACTAAAAATGTTGAATTTGGAGTGAAAATGATTTAGTTATGCAATTTACAAAATTGAGGTGCAATCTGCCATTTTTATGAGTCTAGGGACTTGGAAAAAATTAAACAGGGCCTACAAATACTTTACAAGGGCCTAGGTGTGAAATCTGTGAAGGTTCTGTGGCAAAACAATTGAATAAAAAAAGGTTGGTTTTTATTGAGGGAGGGGGGATTCGATCCCCTCACCTCCTGCTGCACACAGGGAACAAAACCAGTGGGATGGATGCGCTTTGTTGTCAGTAGGGGAAGGCTCGGGGGGGTTATGCTGTTGGGGCGCGGTTTACTGAACTTTTAACTGAAATTGGCTGCACTTCTCTGCAGCGAGCGGACAGGGAGGGGATCGTCCGCCGGCGGCTGCTGCTCGCCGGAGTGGCGCTGGGGCGCGGGCTGCTGCGAGAGGGGTGTGCGGCCAAGGGAGAGGAGTGGAGCGAGAGGGGAACCGAGGGCTCACCTCGAGGGGAAGGCAGGAGGCGGTCGGGTGGCTGCAGCGGGGCGGAGCAGGGAAGCCGGCGGTGGTGAACGTCGATGGCGGCGGAGCTCCGGGGCTCCTCGGCCCAAGCCGAGGGGTGGAGGAGGGAGATGGAGCCCTGGGGGTTCCATTCCCATGCCTTCCCCGGCCGGAGGAGGTGGCTGGCGGCGGCGATCACCGGAGGAGAGGTGGAGCTCGGGTGGGTGTCAGTTACAGGAGAAATTCAGAGGAGGTTGCAGGGAGATGGAGGGGAGGAAGAGGATCGCGGCGCTAGGGCTAGGGTTAGGTCTAGCAAGCAGAGGGGGGGAGGTGGTCGTTTTATGGGGAGGGAGAGCTTGGTACGGCAAGCAATCGAGCGGATGAGGGGTGATCGGGTGGTGGTTGATACAGTCGTACAGAGGGAGGAGGAAGACGACAAGGGGGGTATGGGCCAAGGGAGAAGTGGGCTTGGGGGGAGAAATTGGGCCTGCTGCTGCTCTCTCTCTCCTTTTTTTATTATTTGTTCCACTTTATTATTTTTTTTGCTGAAATGAATTAGGAAGAGGATGAGGGTTTGGAGTTAGGGGAAATTTTAGGGAAATTTTGGGAAGTTATTTAGGTCATCTTCAAACACTTGCCACCTTCTGTTTCCAAAAAGTTCAAATTAAATTGCTGTTTTGTAATTTGATTTAAATTGGATGGATTTTATCATTAAGTGAATTATTTGAAACAAAATTCAAATTGGATTGAACTTGTAGCTTAAAATGAAAACAGAGGATTAGCATTATTTTGTTAATTTGCATAGATTCAAATTGGGTGATGTTTGGGATTGGATTTGGAATTTTGAAGGCAAATTGGGATTAATTGATTGATTAAAAACCACCATTTTAATAGTTGAACATTATGGAAAATAATTGGAAACAAATGATTGATTTGTTTTGCAATTTTTATAACTTTCAACATGGTTGTTGTTTGGAAGAAAAATCATAATTGAATTTGAAAAGGGTTTGGTTATTGGATGCATTTTTATAGAAACAACACAACAGTTTTGAAATCACACTTTAATGGAAACAAACAATTGTTTTATTTTGAATATATCATTTTAGAAATTGTAACATCACAAGGATGAAACAAAAGGTTTGAATTTTGGTTTGAAATTCAAATAGAAAACAAACGAAAACAAAGGAAAACAGTTGAAAAACAAATGAAAACAGAGGAAAACAAAAGGAAAACAAGCAAAACAATTGCAATCAACATGATGTCATGATGCAAAACATAAAATAACAGAGAGCAAACATTCTAATGGCTATTTTTTTCATACTTGGGATGTTACATTCTCCTCCACCACCACCTCTCCTTCTCCTCCTCCTCCACCACAACCTCTCCTCCTCCTCCTCCTCCACCACCACCACCACCTCTCCTTCTCCTCCTCCTCCACCACCACCACCTCTCCACCTCCTCCTTCTCCACCACCACCACCTCTCTCCTCCTCCACCACCACCTCTCCTCCTCCTCCCACCACCACCTCCTTCCTCCTCCACCACCACCTCTCCCCTCCTCCTTCTCCACCCACTCCTCCTCCTCCCCCACCACCTCGGCGAGCTCCTCCTCCTACCTCCATCGAGCTCCTCCATCCACTCACCGGCGAGCTCCTCTCCTACCCTCCGACGACCCAACTCATGACCCCACCCACCCACGGACCAAGCCACCTAAGGCCACGGTCACAACGACATCCGACGAGCTTCGGTGAAAATTCGAAATAAAAAAAAATCTGTGGCGCACGGCCACGGTGCGCCAAGAAGAAATTCTGTGGCGTGAATTCCGTGGCGCACCCCTCTGGCCCCTTGGTGCACCACAGAATTGAAAAATGGTGCGCCGCAGATAAGCATTTCTACTAGTGCCCCTCCGGGTCTCATTTGGACTTCGTGTGCGGGAAAGATTTCTAAAACCCACGGTTTTTTCAATCGTCCAATTCCGAGAATATTTCCACAACAACATTTCTGAAACAGAACAACAGAAAATAGGAACTGGATCTGTGGCGTCTTGCCAACATGTTAGTCCGAGAAAATCGATAAAAATGGCATAAAGTCCGATTCTCCAAATGAAAATACTGAGCCTTCCAATCATTGCAAACAAAAATGAATACACTGTAGATATATTCAATAATAAATTTAGGGCTTGGTATACAATGTTAAATATATTTTAATTTGCAAAATACATTAAACCACGATAAAAAATTCAATAATCATGCAAAAATTTCCTATTATACTCTACAAATTAAAATATACCATTAATTATACAACAGAAAGTATTACTATGATATTTTTTGCACAATATCTTTCTAGACCTATGCCATAAATATATAAAATACTTATTATAAAGAAATGTCGAACACGGTATAAGGAATGTACTTCTATTAGTAACTCCAGTCCGCTTTAAGTTTCTCAAAATATTACGAGGCTAGTCCAAAATACAATGTAAACTCGCAAAAATAATATTTGATCAGAGGAGTATTAAATATAGTTTATATTTTGTAATAACAGAAGAGTATATTTCATTGATTAACTACAACTAAATTACAAGAAATCTAAAAACTAATATTTTGCAACATAGCTAAGGAAATATACTCGTTGGCATTGTAGCTTGATAAAATTTATGTTTTATAAATGTATAAAATTTTAATATAAATTGTATGTAATGTAAATCATGTGTGTGGCACAGACGTCATGATATGTTCAGTAATTGAACTATACCACCATAAATTTTTTAAGTTTTCTGTAGTAAAATTTTCAGCCAGTGTCAATATAAATATGTATATGATGTTTGATTTAACGTCAATTGTCACTTTTAAATTATTAACAAAGGAATATTTCAAAATTTTCTCCGTATGTAGACCATAGATTGTTAAATTGCTATAATTAATGAAATACTCGGTTCTGGAAGAAACAAATTAAACAACCTTTTTATGATTTATATTATACTCCGCAACTAGTGATACAACCATATATTAATGCATCTAGTGATCCACAGAGGATTTTTATCCCTCCGTGAAATTTGTTAAGGGACATTTTTCTCTTCTCTCTTGGTCAGCTCCCTAACCACGGTCGTTAAAAAATTGTGACATGTTATCTTCCTATTCGCGTCATCTCTGCTAGAATATATAATATTCAATATTTCATCTTCACATTTGTCTCTACCGCGGGTGTCCATAGCTTAAATACAAAATAAATGTTGCAAACATTTTTAGGAAACATTATTTCTTACACACAATATTTATATGTAAACTTTTTTTAGCGTAAGTTCAAAAGAATCTTAATTCATCTAGATGATACCTTGCGTGCTGCGGAAGAACATTTTGTGAATGCATCTATATGAATCCCCCGTGCATTGCGGCGGGATAATTTGTGAATAGAAGTTGCGGGACTAATACCAAATAACAATATTAAAGAAAATAAACTTTACTATTTGAACATCAAATATCTCAACACAAATATTAATTCCCAAGTTCATTTCAATAGTAAAGTGAATTGAAACCATTCAAACTCTAAAGAAAGGATTACAAATACATATTTAAAGTATCTTTCAAGAGAATATAGATAATTCACATCTTTAAATTTAGGAGTTGTAAAATTCACAAGTCTCTTAGAAATTAAACAACCTTTTTATGATTTATATTATACTCCGCACCTAGTGATACAACCATATATTAATGCATCTAGTGATCCACAGAGGATTTTTATCCCTCCGTGAAATTTGTTAAGGGACATTTTTCTCTTCTCTCTTGGTCAGCTCCCTAACCACCGTCGTTAAAAAATTGTGACATGTTATCTTCCTATTCGCGTCATCTCTGCTAGAATATATAATATTCAATATTTCATCTTCACATTTGTCTCTACCGCGGGTGTCCATAGCTTAAATACAAAATAAATGTTGCAAACATTTTTAGGAAACATTATTTCTTACACACAATATTTATATGTAAACTTTTTTTAGCGTAAGTTCAAAAGAATCTTAATTCATCTAGATGATACCTTGCGTGCTGCGGAAGAACATTTTGTGAATGCATCTATATGAATCCCCCGTGCATTGCGGCGGGATACTTTGTGAATAGAAGTTGCGGGACTAATACCAAATAACAATATTAAAGAAAATAAATTTTACTATTTGAACATCAAATATCTCAACACAAATATTAATTCCCAAGTTCATTTCAATAGTAAAGTGAATTGAAACCATTCAAACTCTAAAGAAAGGATTACAAATACATATTTAAAGTATCTTTCAAGAGAATATAGATAATTCACATCTTTAAATTTAGGAGTTGTAAAATTCACAAGTCTCTTAGAAATACAAATTAAAACTCTGAAAGAAGGTGCCATGTGTATTTACAGAAATTGCAGAATAGATTAAAAAAATTAAATTCATATCTTTCGTCGAAAACTCGGAAAATTACAACAGTGTTCACATAATTGCATAAATTTTCATTAAATTCCACGGTATTTATTGATTTATTTAATTTAAACAAGATTATAAAATTCCATGAATGTGCACATAATTGCATCAATTTTGAATTTTTTTTCTAACTAATATTTTCAACTAATCTTTTCATCTATTTTTTTCTCACTATTTTTTAAAACTATTTTTTTAACTAAAATTTCATTCAACTTTTTATAACTAAATGTTTCAAACTAATCATTCTAACCAATATTTTCAAACTAATTTTTCTAACTATCTAAGACATGTCAGAAAAAAATATCAGAAAAAGGGGAGAAAACAAATCTTTGCTCTTAGATCATGGTTGGTAGTGGAGCACGTGCGGATGGAGCACGGCGGAACGGGCGCCGCGGAGGTGGCAACACAGTGAACGATGCGCCGCCAACGGCGGGGAAGGTGGTGGAGTGCGGTGGCACTGGTTGTGGTGGGTGCGGAACTATGTTGGTGGGGTGGGACTACAGACGTGGAGACATGGCTGCGGTGGTGGTAGGGGCGCGCGGGCAGAGGCAGCAGGGGCGGCGCCTGTGGTGGGGAGGAGCTGAGGCGATTCCACGGTGATCCAGCGAGACACACACAACTGTTATCTCTAGAATTTTCTAGGTCGTGCGGAGAAGTCGTGTGTTAATATACCCCGCTTGTAGTGCCGTTTGGCACGAAACGGGACCATTGGTTGCTGAAACCTGGACTAAAGGTCAGGTCGAAGCCACCAACCAGGAGTAAAGCTTTTTATAAGCCAAGCAAATTGGGTGCGCAAGGTGATGAGTGTTCCTCGGAATTCTAAACATGCATCAATTCAGGGTAATTGTAGTACTTGCATTACTAAATATTTTCTCCTAGTTTTATATTGTTTTGCAAAGATAGCATTAGGTTGGCTCCTATGAACCCCCACAACTACGTTGTCATATACACAAATATACGTGCAGCTTGTGTTGTACACAAGTATAACCACAACTATGATTCACATCCAAACAATGCTGGAAACAATATACTTTATAAAATAATAGTTTATTAAAGAATTGTTTGTAAAGATTAAACTTGAACAAAAGTTAAAAAAAGTAAAGAACAGAAGTAAAGTAACACTGAATGTAAAACAGTTATGAATACGGGAGTGGATTAATGCTACGCATACTAAGGTAAGCTGATGTGGATTTACTGTTGGGCTATTTATTATGCTTGGGTGGTCTCTTGCATGTCATTGCCTCCTAATTTCCCTTTGCAAGGATTAACATGGCAAACTTTTGGACTAAGAAATCTCAAAACTTTGAAACAATAATTGTATTTTGTCAACTTCCAGTATAAGCAACAATAAAGCCTACAATTTCTAACACAGTGGGTCTGAGATAGTTCATAACTATTTTTTTACACAAGTTTAAACAATATCAAGAAATCATGTGTGAATAACTTATTAATTGCTTTTTTCTCTTTTAGAAGGATAGACGTAAAATTGAAAATGATTCTAGCGGATCACAAAATTATCCATAAGCTAGTTATAAATTAAAAATACATACATCAAAGCTCTAACTTGTTTCTTATGGGGCTTAACATGAGAAAGTGATTCACAGTCCCAAAAATTATCAACCATGTTAAAACAACAGGAAACACAGTTGCATAAAATACTTATACAATAAAGATATTTTACAGGACCCTGTATGCAAAAGTAACCTCCCCATGACTAATTATTTGACCAAACTGATCCCAAATGATTACGAAAATAAAAAGGAAATGCAGATATCAAAAGATACTATTGAAAGTGGTTACCTCCCCCATGCTTATAATAAGCAATGGTGATGCACTATTAATATTGAGGTGCTAATAACCTATCCTTCAATGGAAGTTGAACTTTGCTTTAATATATTTTCCTTGTTGTGACCTATCGTTTATTTTTCTAGTGAACCCGCTGAGAAACAAAATTACAAACTATACAAATATTTTTGTGCCTTTGTAGGTTTTCAATTTTTATTTTCGTTTTGAAGCTCAAAGGGTTATTCCACAATTAATTAACTAAGCAACGAGTCTTTACTAGTTCGGATCTTTTACCCAAACACCATGCTTACATTAACAAACTAGTGAAATATAACAACTCAATCACCATGCTTTAGTTGCCGAGCTACATCAAGGAGTGTATACATCTGCCAAATGATAAGTCCAAGTAAGACAACAAATGAAACACAAGTGTGTGACCTCCTATGTTCTTAAATATAAATTAAGAAAAATAAAGGTCTCCCTGAAGGTGAGAAATCAGTTACTACGACTTTTATTAAGTAAGGTTCATGTTGGAAAACATACAGTACATTTTATGGTGAGGCTTTGTTGGGCTGCACGAAAATTTGCACGCTGGCACAACACGTATGGTGAAGCTTTGTCGTCGCAGATTATCCAAGTTTCTTAGAAAATAACACAGAAAAATAACAATGGAATGACTTGGTGTACAAACGAAAATCGTACACCCAACCGATACAAGAAAATAAAAGCTAACACAAATTACTAAAGATAATTATAGTTATTGCAGTTCCAAAAGTAGATAAAATAAAATAAAAGTATATAAGAACAATTAGAGGTAACCAAATGATTTTAGCTCACCATAATAAAAACATGAAGGAGTTTTCACTTCGGTACGGTCGCGGGTACGGCCGCAAGCGGACATACCATTGCCTATTAAATTTTCTTTAGTGTTCGATGCTCGGAAAATATGCTGGTAAAGTGGCAGGTACGGTCAACTTTGACCGCAGCACCACTCGTCAAAGTTTTTTCCGCCGCTGGGTCACGGATGGTTTTTGCGGTAAAAATTCAATGTACCGTTGCTCGTTAAACGGTACATGAATCGATGAGATGTAGAAGGTAGGTAATTACGGTGGCTGATACGGTGAAAATCTCGCCCGATAAATTTTACGCTTTCGAAGTCCTAATATTTTTTTCGGTACGGTCAGTGGTATGGTGGTCTGCCACTGTACACGAACACGTGAAAGCTTCTGTTAATCCAAAAATCATCATCTTCTTCGCGGTCTTTTCTAAATAGCTAAATTTTAGTTCTCGCATAGGAAATATATATATATGGAAAAATTTATCCCAACAATGGTACATATATAGATTGACCAACGGATATGTTTTACTTGTCGAAAATTGTTCAAAACCAACTCTAATAATAAATCATGATAAGATACAAAGTGCCTCCCTTCAAGACACAAAATTAGAAAAGAAAATACTTATTGACTTAAAGGTTGCCTCCCTTCAAGCGTTTTTTAGACATATGGCTAGGCTTTGATATTCCATATTATTCCACCTAGGTCAAAAGGAATATCGACATGAAGTGTGAGAAGATTTACCTGGAGCTGTACATAAGTTGCTGGCTCTCTCTCTCTCTCTCCCCTCCCTCCCTCCCTCCCTCTCTCTCTCTCGGCAATGGTTTATATTCCCGGGTGTAGCTACACCGACGTCTCGTATACTTCCGCACGGAGTTATGTGTCGTACTTTTTCGGTCTAAGTATGTTCATATAATATATCTTAGATTCTCCAAAACAAGTTACGTAAAAAATATAAAAGTAAGAATGTAGTTTGCACTATATATTCAAAATATCGGTAGATATGTACATATAAATGGAGTATGTTAAAAATTACACATACTACATAAAAAGTAGTATATACTACCAAAATAGTAATATATACTGCATACTACCAGTACATACTTTCCAGTATGTTAGATGCTACATACATCATATTAAACACATGTGGGTGTAGCTACACACCTGGGAGTAGCATGAATTTGTCCCAAATAGCTATTCGGGAACCTTTCTGAACTTTAATCTTCTGAAGCACTAAACTTTTACGTCCGGAGCAGTGAACTTTTTTCATTGTTGAGAACTGAACTTTTCATCGTCCAAAATAGTGAACTTTTTTCGTCCGAATCTTTGCAAGTTTTTTATCCGAAAGAAGTGAACTTTTTTCTTCAAAAGAGTGAACTTTTTCGTTGTTTGAGAACTTAAATTTTCATCGGCCAGAACAATAAAAAAAATTCGTCTGAAGCTGTGACTTTTTTTTTTAGAAAACTGAACATTCTCGTTGTTTAGAACTGAACTTTTTTGTCCAAAAGCAGTGTACTTTTCTGTGCGTGACGTGGGGTGATCGCAGCCCTCCCAAAGCTGCGCGAGGTGGAGGCCGCATACCTTCCATGGCGGCGCAATACGGAGCTCGGAGGCCCTCCAATGGTGCTACGAGACAGAGCTCGTAGTCCCTCTAATGGAGGGGAGACGGTGCTCAGGGGACCTCGTGCGGCAGTGCAACGTGGTTGAGGGCCCTCCCCGGTTTAGCGAGGCTGATGTCCGGGGGGCTTCCAGGGGCGGAGCGGGGTGGAGTTTGATGTCTCGGGCGGGGCATGGTGGAGGTCAGGGAGCATGCCTGGTCAGGCAAAGGAGTGGCGGAGCTCCTGCTCGGCGCCCGACGGGAGGAGGTGGGTAATAGCTCTATTAGAGCCATGTTGTGCGGGGAGGTTGTTCGGGAAGGAATAAGGTGCGTTTGGGTGTGGTTGACCAGATATTGGTTCTGGGTTAGGTACGTATGATCTGAATAAGGTTTCTGAATAAGCTTATTTATAAAAACTCTTAAGGAGGGTTCCCAAATAATCCTGCCCAACATATGCTCCTTAGTGTCCCCATATCGTGGGTATGAACAACTATATATTTTGGGTATGTAGACACCAAGTATATCGTGGGTACGCATAACTTGGGTATATAGGAGGTATATACAATGGGTATAGGTACCCAAGTTATGTATATACCTTGTATACCTAAAATACATATACCCAAATTTACAGGTACATGTCAGGTATCTATACCTAATAATAAAAGCGTTAAGACTTCCTTGGTTTGGTTTGGTAGGTCATTGAAACTACCCTCAAAATTGACACAAATTACCCACCTTGCCACCGGTAAGTTATATCTATTGGGATCTGTATCTGTACCTAATCTGTATCTGTACCTAATAATAAAAGCGTTAAGGCTTCCTTGGTTGGTTGCTTGGTCGGTCCGTCCGTCGTCGAAATTGGCACGAAAGTTAACAAAAATTACCCACCATACCCCTATAAGTCATATATAGATTCGTATTATGGTAATATGCAAGTTTGACACGTAAAATACAAACCGGATTGGGGATAGACAAAAGCAATCCGGACGTGGTAGCTAGAAGCTGATAAACATAATAGGAGTCCTAATGCTACTTAGCTAGGGTGCGGTTGATACTATAAAATAAAGTGCGAGCTAGCTTCGGTCACGTCGCCATGCAACAGCCTATAGCTAGCTTACAATCAAAATCCGTTCTAATCTATACTATAAAGATGAAGTGCTAGCTAGCTTTGGTCACGTCGCGTTGCAATAGCCTATCATACGCACCCGACGCCCTAGCAAAGTCGACGAGGTCTTGGATGAGTAGAATAAGATGATCTGACTTCCCAGCTCCGACGGCGAGCCCTTCGAGATCATGCATGAGGCGGTGGCACCGTCGAACTATCATATGATCAAGGACGGTTGTATTGAGAGTTTGCCTGCTCTCACGACAGAAAACAGACGGCAGGACCGATGACCTCTCCCTCTCCTTCTTTTGGAGAAGACAGGCACCATCACGATTCCTCCTTCCACCCCAAACTTCTTCGTCGTCCACCGATCTAGAAACTAGGTTGTAACATCCCAAGTATGAAAACTCCCCTTAGAATGTTTGATTTCCTGTTTAATTAAAGTATTGCATCATGTCATCATATTGTTGCATTTGTTTCTGTTGTGTTGCATCTGTTATTCTTTGTTTTCACCATGAAAGTCAAACAATTTCAAATGCATGTTTTCATACTTGTTCTGTTACAACTTTTGGAATAAAAATAACAAGTGAAAACAACCAAATTGTTCCATTTTATTCCATGTTGATAACTCCTAAAATTGTTGGTTTTAATCAAACCCTTAATTCAATCAATAATTCCAAATCATTTCCAATTTCAAACCAAATCTCAAAAACTTTAATCTTTTGAATCCATGAAATTCACCACTAATTTGAATTCATTAAATCACTTTTAAACCCTAAAGAAAACCCTATTGAAAATACCTTGTTTTTCTAATATTAACTAATATTGGAAATCTCAATTAAATTGGGTTAATTTTAAAAACAGCAAGCAAACAATTAAGTTTTTGAAAACAAAAACTACTAATTGCTTGTTTTCCAACTAAGGGATTTATCCTAATTTTATTCCAAAATTTTCTATAACACAAAGCCTTTGTTTTGTTTCCATTTGCTTAACTACAAAAAAAAACAGTAAAAGAAAAAAAATAGAAATAAAAATGGGAGGAGAGGAGCAGCAGCAGCTAAGGCACCAGCCCAGCCCGTTACTTTGGCCCGATAACCCCCTCTCCACGTCGCTGTCGTCCTCCTCCCTCTGACGTCAGGGCGTACGATCTATTCTCCTCCGTTGATCGTCCCCCTGAACCTCCCGATGCCATGCCGTACATGAGCAGCTCCCTCCATATAGCTCACCACGGCACCCTCCTCCTGCCCCTCAACCCTAGAGCTCCATCCCTGCGCCGCCAACTTCTCTTCCTCTCCCCCAAGCTTTCTGCTTTCCCTCTGAAACTCCACACGGCGATCTCTGAACCTCTGAAGCTCGCCGCGCCTCTCTCTGAACTCCGGCAGCGGTCGCCGTCTCTGATGGCTGGCGCCGTGCGCTAGCTGCGGGAATGGATAGCCCCCAGTCCCCTCATCGCCGTCGACACCACCGTGAGGCCTGAGGAGGTCCATAGCCTCGCCGCCGTCGCCGGGAACTTCCGCCGGTCTGCTGCTCCGTCGTCTGAACGACTCCAGCGAGACAGCGAGGTGAGCGCTCTGTTCTGCTCCTTCTCCCTCGCCCTTTGCTCCTGTTCTCGCACAGCCACGCACCGCACGCCCACCTCGAGGGCTAGTCCCCGTCGTGCTCAACCGGAGGCCGCCGTCGATCGAACCTTCTCGCTGTAGCTCAAACCGTGCGTGCGAGCCTGAACCTGTATCTCGTTTCTGTGCAAGAATTCAGTTAGAAGACGTCGATATCTCTTTTCTTCTGTCAGTCACGGTAATATTCAGAAAACCGCAGCTCAGCGCAGCGGCAGAGAGCACCCGCGCGCGAGCCGTCGGTCGCGTGATCGACTCCCCACGGAAGCGGCCAATTTTTTCCTTCCTTTTACCCGCGCGTGCACGGGCGGGTCCCACTGGTCAGCGACCGCGGTGGCCTGCGTGGCTCCACCCGCGCCGCGTGTGCGCCGCGTGGCAAGGGCCCGCCTGCCAGCTGCACTGGCTGGGGTCATCCCCGGTGAGAACGACCCCAGATCCAGATCTGGATCTGGATTTTGCAGAGAGGCCCCTGCCCCCTGTTTCCTTCACCTCTAGGCCCTCACAAATTACAGATTGGTCCTCCACCTTAATTTGTTAATAACTTTTATTCTATAACCCCAAATAAAGAAAATAAAATATGTTTTCTGGCCCAAATTTAATACTCTATCTAACTGCATCATTTGTTTTCTGTTTTGAAATTCCAAAATGCAATCTAATTTTGAATTCAAATAAATCAATTACAATTTGCTAAAATCACTAACAAATTCATACTAATTCCAAATAATGCAAATAAAATATGTTTTCAATACCATTTTTAACTAAGCTATTCAAATATAATTTTTGTTTTCTGGTTTGAATAATTTAAATTGCCTAAACATTTTAATTCTTGTTTAATTCAATTAAAACTTGTTTAATATTGTTTAATTCATAATTAAATAATCCAAAGTCAAATTTCAAAATGTGAAACATGTAATCCAACCAAAATTTGATAACCTTTTCAAATATAAACTTTGTTAATTGTTTTGAGCATTTTAACTTGATGAAAACAACCACTACTTGTTTAACACCATTAAGTAACAATAATTGCCAAACCTTATTAATGTTTTCTAAAATGGTTAACTATCATTTCAAGTGCATTTAATGTTGTTATCTTCTTGTTCTTCATCATGCATGCATCATGCTAACTCACCTACACCTGATGCTTAGTGGTAGAACAACTAATTCAACCATAAGGCATGGGTTTGCCATATGCAATCTTTGCATATGGAATCCATTTAAACTTGTGTATCATATCCACTAGTTTACTTTGTTGCATCTATTAACATGACATGCATCATATTTGATTGTGCACTATGCCATGATAATGTTTGCTTATCTTTCTGCAATGTTTGTTTGCTACTTCTCGGATATACGACGACGTTGAGACCGACGATACTTACGACACCCCTTCTAAGGAGTTAGCTCAGTACCAGGCTACTGGGTTTGCAGGCAAGTTATCACTCACATGAACCATCGTGTTCCTTTCAACATTGATTACCGATACTTTCCGTTGTTCTTTTCTGCTAGCCTTAGTAATAGTTGTTTCTGTTACGAACCCATCACATGAATCCCTTAACCTTGATATTGCCTCACCTCCACACCTATAACCATTGCTTGTGCCCGTGTCTTACTAGCATGCTTAGGTTGCTTTTGCTCGAGTCTGTTATCCGTTACTTTCTGTTACTATTTCTATTACGTTGTGGGGCTCGATGTTTAATCAATCAATCATGCTAATGTTACTATTAATAATAAATTTGATGATAAGGCACCGGCAGGAGGCCCATGAGAGGTTTCGAAGCCTGCTAGTGTCGACCTGAAGGGAATATGCCCGAGAGGCAATAATAAAATGGTTATTATCTTATTCCTTGTTTATGATGAATGTTTATTTCTCATGCTAGAATTGTATTAACCGGAAACGTTCATACATGTGTGCTTAATAAACAAACAATGGTTCCTAGTAAAGCCTCTCTTTTAACTAGCTCGTTGATTAATAGATGATCAAGGTTTCCTGATCATGAACATCGGATGTTATAATAACGGGGTCATGTCATTAGAAGAATGATGTGATGAACATATACCCAAAGAGAATATAGCAATGCGATCAAGTCATTTAGTTTACATTGTTATATCAAACACACGAAGTAACTTATTCCTTATACCATGAGATCATGTCAATCACTGATACCGGAAGAGTGCTTTGATGGCATCAAACGTCACACCGTAACAGGGTGACTATAAAGGTGTCGTTAAGTATTCGGAAAGTATTAGTTGAGGATCATGGATCAAGAGTGGGATTTGTCCATCCAAATGACGGAGAGATATACTCTGGGCCCTCTCGGTGATATCACATCGAAACCGCTTGCAAGCACGTGATATGATCACAAGGATGTTATATCACGGGAACGAGAAAAGAGTACTTGTCGGTAACGAGATTGAACAAGGTATGGTTGATACCAATGATCGAATCTCGGACAAGTAAAATATCGCGAGACAAAGGGAATAGTTCACGGCGTTGTTGGTTCACACGATCACGAGAGTCATCGTTGAATATATAGGAGTCATCACGGATCTCCAGATCCCGCTGTTGATTATTGATCGGAGAGGAGTCTCGATCATGTCTATCTTATTCGCGAACCGTAGGGTGACACACTTAAGGTTCGATGACGCGTTTGAGAGGATACGGAATATCGAAGAATATTTTGGACAGCACCGAAATTGTTTCGGGAAAATTGAAATAGTTCAAGGGTTTTTCGTCGAATGGTTGTTAATAATTAACAAATGATTCGAGGTGCTATATGCAAAAGATTGTTAATAGAATTAAACAAATGCTGAAATAAAGAAATAAAAAGGTTTATTTATTTATTAAAGAAAACCTTTGGATTTTCCAAGTGGGAAATTATGGGAGCATGAGTGGGTGTGAGTGGAGCTTCCACTCACATGAAGAGGGAAGAGGTGGGGGCACCACCATGGCTGGCCGCACCCCACCTTTGGGCTGCCTCCCTCTCCCTATAAAAGGAGGGTGAGGGCTCCTCCTCATTCACACACTTTGCCACTTCCCTTTCCCTCCACCCGCTGCCATTTCATGGTCTCCGGCTTGGCGAAGCCCTGACCGTGGGATTCTTCACCACCACCACGTCGTCGTGCTGCTGGAGTTCGAGGGATCCTCTACTTCCGCGCCCGCTGGAACGAGGGAACGGAGGTCGTCATCAACCGTACGTGTGACCGATCACGGATGCACCGCCGGATTGCGGTGCCATCTTCTCGCTATCGGGATCGGTGTGAGTACGACTACGCCAACAACGAGATTTGATCTCGTACCACTTTGAGTCTTCGAGGGTATGTGTTCTCCTTAACCCTCTTGTTGCCCGTTGCACTTCGTCTCCTAGATTAGATCTTGGCCTTTCGGGTATCTCTCGCGTAGGAAAATTTTGTTTTCTATGCTACGTTCCCCTTCAGTGGTATCAGAGCCGGATCTATGCGTAGATGTTTTGTACGGGTAGAACACATAGGTGTATGTGGGCGTTGATGATCATGTTATTACCTCCTTGATTATTTTATGATCTTAGTGGCATAGTGGGATGAAGCGGCCCGGACTAACCTTACATGTCCACGTACATGAGACTTGTTCCACAAATGACATGCAACTTGTATTGCATAAGTGGCTTGCGGGTGTCTGTTTCTCCTACTATAGTTAAGATCTAATCTATGAAGGGTTGCTAAAAATATGTTTATCAATGTTGTGGTTGATGTTCGTAGGTATGAACGGTTCTATCCTCGAAAGCCCTAAGCCACGTAAAATATGCAAAATAAATTAGAGGCGTCTAACTAGTTTTTTGCTGGGCATGTGATGTGATATGGTCAATATTACAAATTTGATTATGAGATGATCTATTTTGTAAATTATTGATATACCGTAAGGTATCCATATGGTTGTCTTCTTATTGATGGACAAACAATTTTGGGGTACCGTGGTACTTGGTACCACGCCGGTGGAATGATTGAGATCATACCATAATGCACATGATGGAGATCAAGTGCAAGGAGGACCATATCATATCACGTTATCCTTACATGTGATGTATGTGATGTTAATACTTTTATGCATCTTGTTTTGCTTAGATAACGTTGGTAGCATTATAAGATGATCCCTCTCACTTAATATCAAGATAATAATGTGTTCTTCCTTAAGTATGCACCGTTAAGAAAGTTCGTCGTTTCGAGACACCACGTGATGATCGGGTGTGACAGACTCAACGTTCGCATACAACGGGTGTTTTCAAGCCTAGCATGTACAGACATGGCCTTGAAACACACGCAATACTACGGTTCTACTTGGCGAGCCTAGCATGTACAGACATGGCCTCGGAACACGTAACCGAAAGGTAAAGCATGAGTCATATGGATGATATGATGAACATGTCGATGTTCGCCTTTGAAGCTACATCTCACGTGATGATCGGTTTTGGTGTAGTGAATTTGGTTCGTGTAATCACTAAAGACGACTAAGAGGGATGTTGTTTTTGAGTGGGAGTTCATGGTTTAATTTTGAATTAACTTGAACTTATTTATCATGAACAACTAATCAAAGTGAATTTGCACAAATTGTAGTATTCATTGGCATCTATATTACCTTACATAGATTGTTAATTGAGATATAACTGTTATGATCTGGTAAATACCATTTAAGATTGGTACCGTATTAGTGAAATTTAAAATTGAATCCTATTGTAGATTTCCGGTATTTCCTACCTACCTCCATGTGATTAATGACTGATTGATCTAGAGAGCAACTAATTCCTACTTAGAATCCAGAGTCATGGTTGCTTCCGTATTACTTTATCTTCAAAAGAATGTTTTGTTGATCAAGGTGATTTAGGGACTGAAAAGAGTTGTTTTCAGAAACAATCAAGTGAAAGATATATTGATATCTAGAAACTTATTTGTGGCAACATGACTGAGTATAATTTAGCGTGACAATGTTTGCTTATATTATCTGAATATATGCAATGATTGAAGACGCTAGGCGTTTGAATATTCCAAGAAGTTGAGCGCTAAAAATTATCCTCTAAATTCCTTCCTTCGAGCTATAGTAGCTTAATCATAAAATTGTTATGATAGGATGGATTAAAAGTATGGGAAAAGTCGTTTACCTTACGTGGAGATTGCTAAGAGTGGAATCTAGAAGAATGCTATTAATATGGTGATATTAGTAGAACAATCAAACTCAAAGTATGACTCAATGGGTGATAGTATATGACTAACACGCCAAAGAAAATGAGCTAGTAAGACTAGCATTGTTTGATGTTGAATGATTCTTCTGTAAAAGAAAGGGAATATTGAAAATAGAATTACAAAAAGATATATGGCAGAAAAAGAAGATAACTGGAAAAGTCCAGCTCGGGAGTATATGCTTGATATACAAGTTATAGATGTATTACTAGTTAACAAAGTATTTTTGGGTATTTTGATACCACATTGGTTGGTATGAGTTGTCATACAAAGCAACGCAATGCAAGAAATACAAGGGCCTAAAAGGAACTAGTAATAGATGTGGGATCGATTATGACAAGAATATAAATAAAGTGTTATTGTGTTCATTGTCATATCGAACCAAACATTCAAGATTTATTTTAAGAACTTAATAAATTGTTATTTTGTTCTAGTCCTTTGTGAGAACAAATGAGATTGTTCAAACTATGACCATATTCCATAATTGATGGATATGTTAATATAAATCATGTTGGTAAAGTAAACATCTATAAGACTAAATGCTAAACGTTGCAAGACGTGAAAGAGTTTCACTTAAATTGTGACAGCACCACTTTAGTTCATATCGGAAAGGAAAACATGAAGGAACTCCATATTGATGGACTTCCGGAGTCATTTTGTTTTTGAATAAATTGACGCTTGTGAGACTTCTTCCAAAAGATGACTGAAATTCCGTTCATAGGCCAAAGTAGAATGGACGACTAATTTAATGGAGATTATACATATTGATGTATATATTCCATTATGTGTAGTCATGTATGGTGGATTAATTTTCCTTCATAAAATTCTCTCGATGATTTGAGTAGATATGTGAGTATATCTATTTAAAGAAACGGAGTTTGACATTTTGAATTGGTTCAAAAGGTTGTTAATATGAAGTTAAAATCATTGTAACAAGATAATCAAGTATTTATGATTGGATCATAAAGGATAAAGTTTGAGTTACAAGTTTAGCAAAACATCTGAGAAGTTGCAGAATTGTTCTACAACTTATACTTCTCGAAATACCCCACATTAGATTGGAGTATTCAAGAGACAAAATCAAACCTTGTTTGACATGGTAAGATTAATAACAATGCCATTATAATTTTGTAGTTTATACATTAGTGACAACCGCTTTTCACTGAAAAGAGCACCATCATGATCCGCTGAAATTGACAACATATAAGATATGGTTTGGGTAGTGACCCGAATTGTCACTTTCTTAAGTTTTGGTATGCATAGCATGTGTAAAATGTTTACAACCAAAATAGGATAAATATATGTTTATAAGGTTATCCCAAATAAAACATTGGGTATTTCTCCTATCACCGAACCAAAAGACAAATGTTGTTTGTCAGAAAGGGTTGATTTCTCGAGAAAGTAGTTCTTGCGAAACAAGTGAGTGGGAGCACAGTATAAACTCAATGAGATTAGAGAATCTTCGTTATCATGTCAAGAGTAGCGCAGCACTGGAAGTTGTTCCGGGGTTTACTATTTTGACTAAGTAGAAGACACTACAAACGTTGTAGATACTTCAAATGAGTTTGCGAACTGTACCAGTAAAGTCCAAAACTTTGTACTTAGAACAACTTGTGGTTTAAGTGTAAAGTGTTGTTTTGACAACAAAAGGACCTGGACCTTATAAAGGAAGCAAATGATGGGCCCTGACTTCGTAAAATTGACTATGAGTCATTATATCCGCCATAGTATCCTTGTATGAATGTCAAGTATGTGACTTGGTAGTCTTTTCGATAGGCATGATGCCTAACGATAGCAAAAGGGTCTATATAGCGACAAAGACATGGATTTTACATCCTTTGAAAGTTGTACTTATCGAAAAGTTGTTTTCGACGAAGTTCAAAGAGTTCACTACTACAAGATTTTGATCTTCGGTAGTGATGCTTAGTCTTTGTGGACAGTTCTAGCAAAATATTACATATTATGATATGGAAGTTGAATAACAAAACCAACTCTCCTCTCGAGGAAGTTTGATCAAGGATGTGTACTTGACACAGTCTGATATTTTTGTAAAATTCAAAAGGTTGCTAGAAAGGTATGCACACTTCAATGGTTGAATTGAGCATAACGAAGTTGAAATCTTTACCTTAATGAAGTTATCAAAAGAGTTTGATTCCATCATGAATGATAAAGATGCTTGTAGAGTTACAAGAAATTAAGTGGGAGCGTTATGACATATTTCCAATACTTTATGTAGATGACATATGGTTGATTGGAAAATATGTATTTTAAATTAACACGGTTAAGATTTTCATATTGATGAAAGGCTTGGAAGATATTGGGCATCGATGTCTATAAAAGATGGATTCAAGCGCCTGATATGATTGAAGCAAAATTACATAGATGAAATATTGAAGTAAGTCAATATAAAATTGATAAGAAGGAGTTCTTGTCACATGGAAAATAATTGAGCAAGATTCATGTGTTTTGACACATGATGAGCATCATTGAAATTGAGATTTCTAAGTCATGTTTCCATGCTATGTACACGACCAGATGAGTCCTATGCTATAAAATGTTATAGCAGGATAATTCATATGATGATTAGACAACAGTGGGAGAGATCCTCGTGTCATTTTAGAAATGCTAAGGATATGTTTCCTATAGTAATGACAAAATAATAGTTGTAATATGTTACACTAATAGTCTTGTCATTTATTCAAGTAATTTTATCTCAATTAAAATATGTGATGAACGGTAGCACAATAGGATGGAAGAAAGTTCCATGCTGGATTTGAAAGAGTTTCAAAATTAAAATATTGTGACAGATACTACAACAAAGGCTAAAGTATATCGTTGTGTTGACAACTGATAATAAGCGTATTTTGTGTCAAGGAGTTCTTTATTGAACTTGGTGAATTTCCAAGAATGCTGAAACTATGAAGCTACATTTTCACAATGTTAGTAACATCAGTTTAAGCTGAGGAATTAAGGTATCACCGGAACTTGGTGAGTTTCCAAGAATGCTAACACTATGAAGCTACATTTTCACAATGTTAGTGACATCAGTTTAAGCTGAGGAATTAAGTTTTCACCAATTGACCATATATATACAAAGCCATCTCATTAGAGAATGAGTGATGCGTGTAGACGCAAAGAACATGCAAATACAATAGGACCTGAACAGTTCAGATCTTTTTGATAATGTTTACCACATGCGAAGCATGGTAATAACACTGGTACGCCATATGTGTTAAGTGCTTACAGACTAGATTATTGACTCAGTGCAAGTGGGAGACTGAAGGGAATATGCCCGAGAGGCAATAATAAAATGGTTATTATCTTATTCCTTGTTTATGATGAATGTTTATTTCTCATGCTAGAATTGTATTAACCGGAAACGTTGATACATGTGTGCTTAATAAACAAACAATGGTTCCTAGTAAAGCCTCTCTTTTAACTAGCTCGTTGATTAATAGATGATCAAGGTTTCCTGATCATGAACATCGGATGTTATTAATAACGGGGTCATGTCATTAGAAGAATGATGTGATGAACATATACCCAAAGAGAATATAGCAATGCGATCAAGTCATTTAGTTTACATTGTTATATCAAACACACGAAGTAACTTATTCCTTATACCATGAGATCATGTCAATCACTGATACCGGAAGAGTGCTTTGATGGCATCAAACGTCACACCGTAACAGGGTGACTATAAAGGTGTCGTTAAGTATTCGGAAAGTATTAGTTGAGGATCATGGATCAAGAGTGGGATTTGTCCATCCAAATGACGGAGAGATATACTCTGGGCCCTCTCGGTGATATCACATCGAAACCGCTTGCAAGCACGTGATATGATCACAAGGATGTTATATCACGGGAACGAGAAAAGAGTACTTGTCGGTAACGAGATTGAACAAGGTATGGTTGATACCAATGATCGAATCTCGGACAAGTAAAATATCGCGAGACAAAGGGAATAGTTCACGGCGTTGTTGGTTCACACGATCACGAGAGTCATCGTTGAATATATAGGAGTCATCACGGATCTCCAGATCCCGCTGTTGATTATTGATCGGAGAGGAGTCTCGATCATGTCTATCTTATTCGCGAACCGTAGGGTGACACACTTAAGGTTCGATGACGCGTTTGAGAGGATACGGAATATCGAAGAATATTTTGGACAGCACCGAAATTGTTTCGGGGAAAATTGAAATAGTTCAAGGGGTTTTTCGTCGAATGGTTGTTAATAGAATTAACAAATGATTCGAGGTGCTATATGCAAAAGATTGTTAATAGAATTAACAAATGCTGAAATAAAGAAATAAAAAGGTTTTATTTATTTATTAAAAGAAAACCTTTGGATTTTCCAAGTGGGAAATTATGGGAGCATGAGTGGGTGTGAGTGGAGCTTCCACTCACATGAAGAGGAAGAGGTGGGGGCACCACCATGGCTGGCCGCACCCCACCTTTGGGCTGCCTCCCTCTCCCTATAAAAGGAGGGTGAGGGCTCCTCCTCATTCACACACTTTGCCACTTCCCTTTCCCTCCACCCCTGCTCCATTTCATGGTCTCCGGCTTGGCGAAGCCCTGACCGTGGGATTCTTCACCACCACCACGTCGTCGTGCTGCTGGAGTTCCGAGGGATCCTCTACTTCCGCGCCCCGCTGGAACGAGGGAACGGAGGTCGTCATCAACCGTACGTGTGACCGATCACGGATGCACCGCCGGATTGCGGTGCCATCTTCTCGCTATCGGGATCGGTGTGAGTACGACTACGCCAACAACGAGATTTGATCTCGTACCACTTTGAGTCTTCGAGGGTATGTGTTCTCCTTAACCCTCTTGTTGCCCGTTGCACTTCGTCTCCTAGATTAGATCTTGGCCTTTCGGGTATCTCTCGCGTAGGAAAATTTTGTTTTCTATGCTACGTTCCCCTTCACGACCCTAATAGGAAAAGGGTCTTGTCTACTGATCCATGATGAGCGTACTACCCGCATTTGGGAAGCGAGTATGGGCGCCCCCCTCAACTTGACCTGATTCGCATCTCGTCCAAATCGCCTCATTTAGTTCGTGTTTTCCATTTGCCGCATGCATGTTTTTGCGAGCCCAGCGCAGGGTGGAACTTTCGTAGTCGGCATATAGGGGGACACGGTCTTAGAGTGCTATGATGGTCCATTTTCTTCTGGGCTTGATTAGCCGTGCGCCCAAGGTGCTTTGGGCTTGATGCGAAGAATGGTTGGTTGTGTTGAGTACCCCGCTTGGTGGAAGGGCCTTTCCATCTGGCGGGTTATTCATGAGTGTACGGCCAAATTGGTGCAACCCTGCAGGGATAATCTTCTCGAGAAGCCGTGTTTTCCGCGGTTATGGATTACTTGGTGAAAGTACTGGCTAACAAGTACTCAGGACAACTTAAACATAATGATCAAACATGCTACACCCAATGATTAATAATTTGACTAGTAATAGGTTGATGACACAATAACTTGATTCACCCTTATTTCAACTGTGTGAGTTATCCTCGGATTGCTTCTTTGGATAAGGGGCGAGATCCAGGATGGGTTTGTTTGAAGTTATCTTTCAGTTGGTTACAATCCTCGATCTTATCTCCTTTCTGTTAGCCGGAAGTGGTAGAATCTCTGTAGTTGGTTAGCGCAGCCAGTTGCAGCATCTTTTATATCCCCTCTCTTCCGTTGACCCCAAGGCATCTGTGCTTGGTGTTGACGGGTTACACTTTGGTGAACTGTGAGTCTTGCTTGCCAGTACGTTTATGTACTGACCCCTTTGGGGCTGTGGTTTCCGCAGACCTATGTTTCCGAGGATCTACATGGTGGCTACTACGTGGAGTATGACGAGACTGCTGACGAGTAGATAGCGGACCCGGGCAGGATCCGAGACTTCGTGGATGGGCTCCGTCTGTTTGTTTCCGGCCTCTTAGGCCTATTTGGTTCTTGTCTGTACTCAGACATGTTGAATGCTTCCGCTGTATTGTAACGATGTATTGTTGGGGCATGTGCCCTCTGAATGATTGTATTTGCTATCTCTGCTCTAATGAGAGCCAGTTGCAACTTATTTCAATCTTTTGTGTCGTAGAGATCTGTTGTGATATCACTTGTTAAAC
>JAPCYS010003653.1:0-48130 GCA_028641055.1 Alopecurus myosuroides
CAAGTACATACCTTTGGTGCATTTTTTAACTCGCATGAAATCTAGTCGAAATGCTTCAGAGGTTACGATGGGAGAACTAATGGATGCATGCAACAAGCACGCTGCAACAGATACTACAGAAGGACGTCGACGACAAGAAAGCAAAAGCAAACACAAGCAACAACGGAAGAACCGGCAATGGATCAACGCCGGTAACAATGGAGGTAACAATGGGAACAACCAGAACAAGCGCCCGTTTGAGGGAAGCTCTGATTTGTCGCTAGCACAGAAGCCGGGTCTTCGAGACCCAGGGCAGAAGGAAACTTCAATGGAGGAAACCAGAACGGAGGAAATTATCAAGGACCGCCAAGGCCGGGTAACAATTGGGATATCTTCAGGATGGCGTGCCCAAAGCACAGCAGAAACGATAGGCCGGCTAACCATTCATTGGAGCAATGTGCGGACCTACAGAGATGGAAGAACGAGGAATAAACAAGGCTATGCGAGGTGCAGGTCGGGGAGGAGGACCGGGTCGGGTGGAAACCCGGGCCACGGCCCACCCCAGCCGGCAACCCGGCAGGCAGGCGGAAATCCGGGTAATAACCAGGGGGGAGCTGGAGGTTTCCAAGCCAACCCCAAGCAGTTGGGACAATACCACGTACATCTACAGGAATTTCCAACAAGGATAAAAAAGATACTGAAAAAGGCGGTAAACTCAGTTGCCTCGGCCGTTCCGAGATACCTGAGATGGTCAGAGCAGGACGTAACATGGAGCAGAAGGGATCACCCGGAAAGGATAGAACACCCGGGAGTCTTAGCATTGGTGGTTGCGCCGCAGGTCAATGGTTATGAGTTGAAAAAGGTCTTAATGGACGGCGGTAGTAGCATCAACATCTTATATTGGGAAACCTTTCTACGCATGGGTCTCAAGGAGTCCCAGCTACAGAAGAGTACAGTTTTTCATGGGATAGTACCGGGTCACTCAGCGTGCCCCGAGGGAAAAATCACACTGGAGGTAGCTTTTGGAGAATCGAAGGACAATTTCCGGGTTGAGTGGCTCACTTTCGAGGTGGTCAAGTTGCGCAGCCCTTATCACGCGCTATTCGGAAGGCCGACTTACGCTAAGTTCATGGCCAGGCCATGTTATGTGTATCTACAGCTAAAAATCCCGGGTCCAAAGCAGACCATCACTATACATGGGAACCGGGATATAGTAGCTGAGTGCGATGAAGGGGATGCGGCAATGGCTGAACAAGCCTGCAGAAAAGAGGAACTCAAGTATTACCGGTCTCAAGTAGACCCGGATGACAGAACAGCGTTAAAAAGGCCGAATACCGAAGATGAGAGGGCGAAGTTCAAGGCAGCGCAGGACACCAAGATGGTGGCTTTTGTCGAGGGTGATCCCTCCAAGCAATTTGCTATAGGATCTAACTTGGACAGCGAGCAGGAGAAAGCACTTGTGGAGTTCATTCGTTCGAATCAGGATGTGTTCGCCTGGACGCCCAGCGACATGCCGGGTATCCCTACAGAACTGGCAGAGCACAGTTTGCACGTTGATCCCAAGTCCAGGCCTGTGAAGAAAGGCCTGAGAAAAATGAATGAAGAAAGAAGGAAGGCTATAGGAGAAGAAATCGCACGGCTTCTTACAGCCGGCTTTATCATGGAAGTATTTCACCCGGACTGGTTAGCAAACCCGGTTCTCGTGATGAAAAAGACCAATGAGTGGAGAATGTGCATCGATTATACAAGTCTCAACAAGCATTGCCCAAAGGATCTGTTTGCACTACCAAGGATAGATCCGATCATAGACGCAGTAGCTGGAAGTGACCTATTATGTTTCCTGGACGCATATTCCGGGTATCATCAGATCAAGCTCAAGAAGGAAGATTGGGAGAAAACATCGTTCATAACCCCTTTTGGGGCCTTCTTCTACAAGACCATGACGTTTGGATTGAAGAACGCTGGCGCAACCTATCAATGGTGTATTCAGAAGTGCTTTGAGGACCAAATTGGACGCAACGTTCACGCATACGTGGATGATGTGGTGATCAAGACCAGGAAAGCGGAGACATTTATTGATGATCTAAAGGAAACATTCAAGAATCTGAGAAGGTACCAGATGAAACTTAACCCAACAATGTGTGTCTTTGGAGTCCCAGCAGGGAAATTACTTGGCTTTATCGTTTATGAGAGAGGAATTGAGGCAAATCCAGATAAAATCAAAGCTATCCAAAGTCTGAAAAAGCCGGAAAATTTGAAGCATGTTCAGAAGCTCACAGGGTGCGTAGCAGCGCTCAGCCGGTTTATATCCAGACTCGGAGAAAAGGCAATACCCTTGTACCGGCTCTTGAAGAAATCTGATAAATTCGTATGGGATCAAGAGGCGGACGAGGCGTTCGAAGCACTAAAGAAGCAGTTATCTGAGGCACCAGTCCTAGCAGCCCCGGGTCCTAAAGAGCCCATGCTATTATACGTTGCAGCCGGGCCCCGGGCGGTTAGCGCAGTGGTTGTTGTCGAGCGTAAGGAGGATGGGAAAGATTACCCGGTCCAGAGGCCGTTTTATTACGTCAGCGAGGTATTATCAGAGGCAAAACAGCGCTACCCACATTGGCAAAAGCTGGTTTTCGGGGTCTTCATGGCCAGCCGGAAACTGAAGCCATATTTTCAGGAACACCCGATAACAGTGGTCAGTTCTATACCAATGTCGGATATCATCAGAAACTCGGATTGCAACATGTCGGGGGGTTACCCCGAGTAGGGTAAAGGCAAAGGGTAAAGGCGCCTTACAGAAGAGAGGTTTGGTCGAGTAGCCGACTACCCGTACTCGCTACCCGGTCGACTGCTACTCGGTCTCACCTCAAGATGACCAGAAGGAAGAATCATTCAAGTTCTCTACGTTCGAGTAGAAGAATTGGCCCGAGTACAATTGGCGGGAACAATTGGCGGGAACCTACTCGGGCCAGAAAGTCAAAGGAGCCGTTCTGACACAGGATCCCGCGTATCCTGGGTTCGTACTTGGCAGCATTCGAACTACTGTTCATCTGGGACCGGCCTGCCTGACAGTGACAGCATGGAAGCAGGCCGTGGCAGGATAAGGGGGGCCTACTCTGTGCTTAGGTACAGTGATACCAGTCTGTCCCCTAGTTTTGCCCAACGACTTTCCAGATGAAGCCAAGGTTAGGAACCAAAGCTGTCAGCGGGAACCCGGAAGAAGGACGATGTGCACACTATGTCGACACTTGTCCATGTTTGGACGTATCCGGCTGGGCACCGGGTATATAAGGTGCCCCGCCGCCTCCTGCGTGAGGACGAGGGACACATAGGGATCACATATCGCATACTGGATAGCGCATGAACCCTAGAAACCCTAAGTTATTGACCTAGCTCTACTCGGAGAGAGGAGAGCTACTCGGTAGCGATATCCTTTGTACTGTGGCTACTCGGAGAAGCATCATAATACATACAGAGAGCAGGAGTAGGGGTTTACCTCCTCACGAGGGCCCTGAACCTGGGTAGATCGTGTTGTTAGCAGTGTGTTGTTCTTACCTCACGCGGCTACTCGTCGCGTGATCCCTCCCCGGACACCTCCAGCGTCCTTCGTCCCCACATCTTTAGCCATCCCATGGCATCTGCCGTGACACCACCACGACAGTTGGCGCCCACCGTGGGGCAACCAGCGGCGCTGGCTGGAGTTTCTGTTCGGACGGGATCTTCTTCAGCGGAGCGCGTGGTCTGTGGCCTTGTCCACAGATTTGGCTCCTTCGACTTCGTCACCGACAACGCCGGCTGTTCGGCGGCATGGCCATGCCTGAGGGCGGCTCGGTGATCTCCTTCGGCTCTCACCTCGTCTACGTCGCCACCGTCGCCAACCGCGCGTACCCCGAGCTGGTGCAGGACGCGGAGGATCCTCCCGCGGTGATTGCTGCTCGCGGAAGGCCCGCATGCAGCTCTGCGAGCCGCGCTGAGGTGATGGTGACGGGTTTGGGCGGCAAACACTGGCGCAGCTGCTACTGGCGCTGCGGCCGTCGTCGAGGAGGTTGACGAACCGCCTGCTGGTGGCAGGACTCACCGGCCCTACGAGAGGGAGAACAACTTGCCGCCTTCCACCTCTATGGTCATCCCCGCGTCTGCTGCGCGAGCCGGTATGCCCACTCCCACCGACATCGAGCTCCTAGCCGCGAGGGAGCAGCTCGAGCGGCAACGCCAGGAGCTGCTTGCCGAGCAGGCGGAGTTGGAGAAGATCAGGCTTGAGCTGAGTTTAGACCAGCTCGAGTACAACAAGGCTCACGGCTTCACGCCGGTCGCCAGGAGGCCTAGCAGAGTAGGCGCTACGCGGCGCAACTTGGGTGTCGAGATGGCAACAGTTGCGGAGGTGCCCGCTCAGTCCGCCACCGCGAACACCTTCACAAGGCCAAGGTACAGCACACCCGCCAAGACGCTCAGGGCTGCAGAGGCCGTGGCTGCCGAGTTGCCGCGCGGATGGAGAGGCGCGTCTCAGGCAGCAGGAGAGGCTCAACGAGTTGGTGTGTGGAGGCCGCTAGGCAGAACGAGGAGTTCCGGAAGGCCAACCCGGGTGCTGGAGCTTCGCAGGTGGTTCACTCGCACGCGGCTAGATCTAACGATCAGGCCTCGTCTCCGCATCCTAGCCGCGAGAAGAGCCGCAGCGGGCGCTCGGGTAGAGACAGGCAAATGCAGGTGTATGACCCGGCTGCTGCCGCGAAACAGGTTGCTGTGCAGCAGCAGCCCGGGCGGGAACACAATGCTGCAAGAGCAGGCTCTCAAGCCCATCAAGCTCAAAGCCGTGCCCGAGATGCCGTGCGTCCAGGTTCTTCTCGGCAACCCGCAGCTCAGCCTACTCGGCAGAGGCAGCAGCCCGCCCAGTGGCACCAGTCGCCAACCCGGTGGAGCAGCCTGCAGCTGTGCAGGTGGATAGGTATGATGATGGCTACTCGGCTATGGAGATGGCTGGCTATGATATTCATGACCGTGTTGGTGAGCGCGTGTTGGCGCCTGGAGATGCAAGGCACCAGCTGGACCGTATCAGCTTGTCGGCGCGGCTTGAGAGCACGGGTCCTCCTGGCCCCGAGTGCTTTGGCCCGCGCATCATGAACGAGCCTTCCGTGAAGGGCTTCCAGCTTGCAAGAGGCACCAAGAGCTACAATGGCAGCACCAAGCCTGAAGATTGGCTCAATGACTACGTCACCTCGGTCCATATCGCGAATGGCAACAGGAGATGGGCTGTGCGCTATGTTCCATAGATGCTAGAGGGTCCAGCTCGCACTTGGCTCAACAACTTGCCCAAGAACAGCATTAACTGCTGGCTGGACTTCTCGGATGCCTTCATCAGCACTTCACGAGTACATACAAGAGGCCGAATAGGCCACAACAGCTATCAGCTTGCAGACAGCGAGAAGACGAGACAGACCGCGAGTACCTTACTCGGTGGAGCACGCTGAGGAACACCTGTGAGGGTGTGAATGAAGCACAGGCCATTACCTGGTTCGCGCAGGGTTGCCGTCATGGCAGCATGCTTTGGCAGAGATTGCAAAGGGAGATGCCGAACACTCTGGCGGAGACCATCAAGATTGCGGATCAGTACGCACTCGGTGATCCTACTCAGCCGCTGATGGACTCCTCTGAGCCGAGAAGAAACTTCAACAGCAGCAAGCGCAACGAGTTCCGCAACAAGCGCCGAGTAGATACTCGGTATGATCCTGAAGAGGTGAATGCAGTGAATGTCGGAGGCGGTGGTGGCCAAAGGCAGAAACCTGCTGGAGCCTACGGGCAGAACCAGAACCAGGGCCAGGGCAACAAGAAACCGTTCCGTACTGCTCAGTCGGGTAGCGGGAACTCCGAGCAGCCGAAGAAGTTTGTCTTCGATGACATGAAGGATGGCCCATGCAGCTTTCACACTCACCATCCCTCGAGGCCTGCTAACCACACTACTCGGCAGTGCGAGTGGTGGGATGTGATCAAGAGTGATGGCTTGCCTCCTCCTCCTCCCCTGCCAGCCGCCAATGCTACTGTTCAGCCTACTCGCGCACCCGCAGCTCGGCCGCCAGTGTACCCGAGAAGGGAGAATGTGAACCAAGTGGCTTTAGGAGCCAACCAGAACTTCAACAACGAAAGATACCGCAACAACAACAACAACTACAACCGCAACAACAACAACAGAGGCAACAACAACAACTATCAGGGCAACAACAACAACAATGGCAACAATGGGGGTAATGGCTCCAACCAGTACCAAGAGCACCATGAGAGCTACATGATCTTCACTTCTGAGGCAGTAGACAAGCAATCACAGCACAGGCGGGCCATGGAGGTCAATGCAGTGATTCCTGCTGTTCCTCACTACATGTATTGGTGTGACCAGGAGATCAGGTGGACCCGAGCAGATCATCCCAAGGTGATGCCCAACCCGGGTACCTATGCCTTGGTGCTGGATCCTACTTTCCTGGGTCCCGAGAAGAATGTGAGGTTTAGCAAGGTGCTAATTGACAACGGCAGCAGCATCAACATTGTGTACAAGGACACCCTCGAGAAGCTTGGCCTAGCCGAGAAACATGATGCTGCCTAGCAAGACCACTTTCCATGGCATTGTGCCCGGGATCTCATGCAACCCGATTGGCCGAGTGTGGATTGATGTGCTATTCGGTACCCGGGAGAACTGCCGCACAGAGCGACTGCAGTTTGAGGTGGTTGATCATCAGAGCCCCTATCATGCTCTACTCGGCAGGCCTGCTCTGAGCAAGTTCATGGCCTCTACCCATGTTGCATACTTGAAGATGAAGATCCCTGGTCCAAATGGCATCATCACTATCGCTGGCGACTAAAAGTCCATGGAGTGTGCCTCAGCTAGCTCCAA
Source organism: Alopecurus myosuroides (assembly GCA_028641055.1). Lineage (NCBI taxonomy): Eukaryota > Viridiplantae > Streptophyta > Magnoliopsida > Poales > Poaceae > Alopecurus > Alopecurus myosuroides. The sequence continues at coordinate 6,848 of JAPCYS010003653.1, forward strand.
GCTGGCAGAATCGATGGTGATCGAGGCCGAGAAGAAGAAGATGTACGAGGTGGTGGCCATGGCTCAGTCCGCACAAGCTGGTGCACAAGGTGTGCCGAGTACCCAGCATGGTACTGCCTTCCAAGCTGCCAAGGAGACCAAGACAGTCCAGGTCGACCCCGAGTTCCCCGACCGCGTAGCCATCATTGGTTCCGGGTTGGCGGAGAAATAGGAAAGCGAGCTCATCCACTTCCTCCGTGAGAATCGGGACGTGTTCGCCTGGACTAATGAAGATCTACCAGGAGTCCCGAGGGAGTTGGTTGAGCACTCTTTGCATGTGCGTCCTGACGCCAAGCCAGTGAAGCAGGCTATGCGCCGTTTCGGGGATGAGAGAAGGAAGGCCATCGGTGATCAGATCACCAAGCTGCTGATAAGTAACTTCATCATGGAAGTGCTGCATCCGGATTGGTTAGCCAACCCGGTCATGGTCGAGAAAAAGGAAGATCCCAAGGCTGCTACCGCGTGGCGAATGTGCGTCGACTACACCGACTTGAACAAGGCATGCCCCAAGGATCCTTTCCCGCTACCTCGCATCGATCAGGTGATCGATTCCACTGCTGGTTGTGAACTGCTGTCTTTCATGATGCCTACTCTGGTTTCCACCAGATTGCACTCCATCCTGCTGATCAAATAAAGACTGCTTTCATTACCCCGTACGGGGCTTATTGCTATCGTGTCATGTGTTTTGGCTTGAGGAATGCGGGTGCAACCTATCAGAGATGCATGCAGAAATGCTTGCACGACCAGCTCGGCAAGAATGTGCAGGTGTACGTAGATGACATTGTCATCAAAACGAATAAAACACATACTCTGCTTGCCGACCTGGAGGAAACCTTCGCTAACCTACGCAAGTACAAAATGAAACTGAATCCGAGTAAGTGCACCTTTGGTGTACCAGCTGGAAAGCTACTCGGTTTTCTAGTTTCTAGTCGGGGCATTGAAGCCAATCCTTCTAAGATAAAAGCTATTGAGAGCATGTCTTTACCGAGATCATTGAAAGATGTGCAGAAGTTCACGGGTTGTTTGGCATCTCTGAGCCGTTTTCTGGGCCGAATGGGCGAGAAGGCCCTGCCTCTATATCAGCTGATGAAGAAAAGTGACAAGTTTGTCTGGACTCCGCAAGCGGACGTGGCATTCAATGAGCTGAAAGCAATGCTGGCTAGCGCTCCGTTTTGGCTAGTCCGCTACCCAAGGAGCCTATGCTGTTGTACATTGCTGCGACTAACCGAGTAGTCAGCGTGGTGATAGTGGTGGAGCGAGAAGAAGAAGGCAAGAGTGTGCAGCGCCCAGTCTATTATCTCAGTGAAGTGCTGTCCAGCTCCAAGCAAAACTATCCGCACTACCAGAAGATGACATATGGTGTGTACCTGGGCGCCAGGAAGCTGAAACATTATTTCCAGGAGCACCCCATTACTGTTGTAAGTTCTGCTCCCATCTCGGATATCATGGGTAACAAGGAGGCGAGTGGCAGAGTAGCCAAGTGGGCAATCGAGCTAGCAGCATATGCTCCCGCGTATACGAGAAGAGAAGCCATCAAGTCTCAGGTCCTGGTGGAGTTCCTTGTGGACTGGGCCGAGATGCAGTATGAACCTCCTGCTCCAGTTTCCAACTATTGGAAGATGCACTTTGATGGCTCAAAGGTGAAAGAAGGCCTTGGCGCTGGTGTTGTGCTTACGTCACCCAAGCGAGATCAGCTAAAGTATGTGCTGCAGATTCATTTCAAGGCATCCAACAATGTAGCCGAGTACGAGGCAGTGGTGCATGGTTTGCGAGTAGCAAAGGAGGTTGGCGTGCAGCGCATTATATGCTATGGCGATTCAGATCTGGTGGTGCAGCAAGTCTCAGGGACCTGGGATGCTTTGGATGCCAACATGGCATCGTATCGCTTCCTGGTGCAGTCAATGACTGGGTTCTTCGAAGGCTGTGAGTTTCAGCACATTCACCGAGCAGAGAACGAAGCAGCAGATGAGTTGTCCAAGTTGGGATCTTCTCGGCAGTCCATCCCGGCAGGGATTGCCTTGGAGCATTTGAGGAAGCCATCCATCAAGCCTTCCCCCAACTCGGAATCCATCTTGTTCCTTCTCTGCCGAGTGAGGAATCTGATCCTATGGACATTGACTGGGAGAATGCTACAGGAAACCCGGACTGCCGTCCTCTACTCGGGGACTGCCACTCCCTACTCGGGGACTGCCACTCCCTACTCGGGACTGCCACTCCTTACTCGGGGACTGCCACTCCTCACTCGGGGACTGCCACTCCTTACTCGGGGACTGCCGCCCTCAACCCAGAGGCTGTCGCGTTCATTGAAGAAGTTCTCGCCAATCGGTCTGGGCTGCAAAGAAGCGCTCCTGCTCCTCCTGTGCAACCGCAAGAGCCCGTCCCAATGGAACTGGACGAACCAGTGTTTCCCATACGGGAGACACCGAGTTGGGCTCTGCCCATATTATCCTTTCTAAGGGACGGTACTTTACCTGAAGATGAGGTGACTGCTAGGCAGATTCAGAGAAGGTCCAAGGGCTACACCATAGTCAGAGATGTGCTGCACAAGCGAAGTGCCACTGGCGTGCTGCAACGTTGTGTGAGCCCGGAAGAGGGAGAAGAAATTCTGGTGGAGATACATCAAGGGGAGTGTGGCATCACGCCTCATCTCGGGCTTTGGTCAAGAAAGCTTTTCGGCATGGCTTCTACTGGCTCACTGCACTGCAGCAAGCTGAAGATATTGTGAGGAAGTGCAATGGCTGCCAGATGTTCGCAAGTAAGGTTCACATGCCTGCTTCCGAGTTGAAGACAATTCCTATTACATGGCCGTTTGCTGTTTGGTGCTTGGATATGGTTGGCCCCTTCAAGCCGGCTAAAGGCAATATGACACATATCTTGGTCATGGTGGACAAGTTCACCAAGTGGATTGAAGTGAAGCCTATTCGGAAGTGCGATGGGGTCACAGCTGTGAAGTTCGTGAAGGATGTGATCATGAGATATGGCTACCCGCACAGTATCATCACCGACAACGGCACCAACTTTGCAGAGGGGGCAATGGTGCGATTCTGCAGAGATAAGCATATCCGATTAGACGTTGCGTCAGTCGCGCACCCTGCCTCCAATGGGCAAGTTGAGAGAGCAAATGGAATGGTACTGGCAGGCATAAAGCCAATGCTGATTGAGCCGTTGCTGAAAACACCTGGGTGTTGGCTAGAAGAGTTGCCAGCGATATTGTGGAGTCTAAGGACTACCCCTAACCGGTCAACCGGCTACACGCCATTCTTCTTGGTATACGGGGCTGAGGCCGTGTTGCCAATAGACTTAGAGCATGACTCCCCCCGAGTAGCCCTCTACACTGAGGTGGAGGCGAGAGAAGCTCGAGAAGACGACGTTGACCTGCTTGAAGAAGCAAGAGAGCTGACTCTGTCACGTTCGGCTATCTACCAGCAAAACCTCCGGCGTTATCATAGCCGAAAGGTGAACCCAAGGGTTTTCCGAGAAGGAGACATGGTCCTTAGGCTTGTGCAGCGCACGGCCGGGATGCACAAGTTGTCTCCTCCATGGGAAGGACCTTTCATTGTGAGCAAAGCGCTGCACAATGATGCGTACTACCTTGTAGATGTGCGCCCATCGCAGGCGAACAGGGCGGATAAAGCTGGAGAGGAAACCAAGCGCCCTTGGAACGTAGCTCTACTCCGTCGTTTTCATTCGTAAGCGAAAGATGTGTATGTACCCTCTTATCCGAGTTGAAATTCTACTCTGCAATCTAAATTGTTCTCGGGACTGCCCTCGTCCAAAATTGCTCTAAGTGTTTTTACTCGGCTTGACCCTTTGTCTATTCGGTTGCTCCACTTCAGAACTCATAAGCGCATTGAGTACTGTGTTTAAACCTATATGCCAACTCTTCGACTCTGCTGCTGTCCGAAACCCGGCTTCATGGCAAGCAAGAGAACAAGCAAAAGGTCAATGAGCACATGAAAATCGCTAAGGAAGAAAAAGTGCAGGAACCGAGTAGAGTGTTTGTTACTTTTGTTCCCTGTTCGTCTTCTCGCTAAGTGGTGGGCTGCGTTACCATGATTTTTTCTAGCGCTAAGTATTTGCAGCTCTACTCTTTGATTCTTGTGACTCGAATACCAAAAAAGCAACAAGTTGCGGGTAGAGCAGAGATGAAAGATAGGGTGAATAAGAAATGCAACTCGGGACTCGCATGGAAACCAACTCGGCATTGCCAGTGTTGCTCAAATTGATTAATTTTGAAATAAACAAAGAGGGGATAAAAACTGCGTAGCAAGCATAAATAAGTCTGATACATATGCTCCCGGCATCCCGGGGATCTGATAAATGTGCAAGTGAAAAGTGTGCAGGTAAAATCATGTGGAGGAGGCAATGTTGTCGGCGCTGGCATTGGCTGCTGCATCTTCTGTTGGTCCTGGTTGCCTCTGCCTCCGAGTTGGTGGCGGTTCTCCTTGCGGTTCTTCCTCGGCGCTGGCATGGGTGGCATCCGCCTCCGACTGGACGGTGGCGGACTCTTCCATCTCGGTGTCACGCTCGGAAGTAGCCGTGGCAACCGAGATGGGCCGCAGCAGAAGAAGAGCCAGAGGCTTGGCCAGGGGGACGGATCGTGTCGTCAAGAGCGGCTCCTGAAGAGGTGCCGAAGTCGAGGTGGGCGTGTCGATGTGCTCGGCCTCCTCATCGCTACTCGAGACGGCCGGCCCTTCCCCTTCCCGGCCTTGCTCCTGGGGGAATCGAAGAAACCCGACTCCAGATCGGAGTCTGTCTCCTCATCATCTTCCTCGTCCTCCTCCACCTCGGTGTCGGGCTCGGGAAGGCCGTCGATGTAGATCTCCGTCTCGGCGCACTCCGCCACTTCATACGCGATCAATTTGCGCGCGGCCACGCAGTCGGGGTCTGTCTCACACTTGGAGTTGTCGCGCTTCCCGCGGATGAGTTGCATGTTAAGGTTTTCATACCAGGAGGCGATGCAAAGAAGCATCAAGTCCGCGCCCGCCCGAGCTCCAGAAGCACGCCACTTCTTCAACTCGGCCTTCACATTCTGTAGCTTGAGTGCGAGGCTCCGGATGGTTGTTTGGCTCAGGATCCTCAGGCCAGAAGAGCTTATGAAGCTCAAAGCCCACGCGCACGAGGTCAGTACCAACGCCGGCTAGGCGTTCGAACTGGCCTCGCATCACCAGCATGCTGTCTTCAATCTCGGCCCTGGTGTCTTCTGGCTCGCCATTCGCGGCACGTGCTGCTTGGCCTTGGCCAGAGCGGGCACACAGGAAGAAATAATGGCAGGAAAGATCTCTGGGAAAGCCAGTAAGAAATTCAGAATCAGAGAAGAAAAGAACCGGTAGAGGAAGAACCAGTAAGAAATTCAGAATCCGAGAAGAGAAAGATGCAGGGAAGAAAGCGTACTCTTAAGCTCGATGCGCAGCGCCTGCAGCTGGGTCTTCCAGGATTCTTCATTGGATATGTGCTTATCCTGGATCTGGCGAAGAGTATCCATCTGCGCGAAAAGCCCAGCATTGGCCTTTGTCAGTACCTCGCACTCCTGCTTGAGGGTCTCAATTTTGGCGTTGAAGTTGTTTCGGCTTTGGCTTTCTCGGCGATTGCTCTGTCCCTCTCGGCGCCAAGAGTGATAGCATCCTGGAGTGCCTTCCGCAGCTGGTTTGCAGTTCCGCCACCTCTGTGGTGTGGTCCTTCACCAACTCGACAGCCTGGTCGGACAGCTGCTTCTGCACCTCTTCCGGTTTGACGCAGTCTTGATGTTCTTCAACAAACAACTTATGATCTCTGCGGAGAGACAAACAAGGTTGGCAGAGAAGCAGAGAAGAAACAGAAACATAATCAAATCGAGTAGACGGAGGTTTACCTTCCAGCTTCTTGATGGTAGCCTCAACGTTCTCCACAAACGCACGGCACTTCTCGTGCTCCTCAGTTAAGGTTTTCAGGTTCTCTGCAGAGTAGGAATGGTTAGCGCAAAAGAAAGCAGAAGCGGGCGTAAACAGAAAACGCAAGAACCGCGTGGCTAAAAGCGTACCTTCCACTTCAGACAGCCTCTGAGTGCTGTCCTTCGCATCTTTCTTGGCTGCCTCCGCATCTGCTTTCTCCCGTTCCAAAGCAGCAATTCGCCTCCTGGCGATAGCATGATTCCAGAGCAGCACGCGGTATAGGTTGGTCCTCTTCAGAACGCTATCCTGAGAAGCGAGAAGAAAACAAGTTAGACGGAGCAGAAAAGATTCAACCCGAGTAGGAGGCTACTCGAGAGTATCCCCCTACTCGGCCAGAATCTCGGGGACTGGGTGATGGTAAAGAAGAATGAAGGCGAATAGAAGAGAAGAAAAATTCAACTCAGAGAAGGACAAGTGAAACTTACTGCATAAGCTTGCTCGATGTCCTCGGCGTTCTTGCGGTGCAGGAACATCTTGGCGGCGAGAGTGGCAGTCTCGGTGGAGACGGTCATGGGCTTGTATCCCAGATCCACTTTGTTCCACTCGACGCGCATGTAATCAATTGCGCCGAGACCAAGGCCGTGCCAGTTGTCCGTGCCGAGAACCTTGCTGTCCCATTTGGCGTCGATAAGCCAATGGTATCCAGCACCTGCTCAAGGCTCTTTGTGGTTATCGTTGGATCTTGGACTCCCCGAGAAGCAATAGTGACGGACTGGTTCTGGGTTGGATCTGGGGAGGGGAGTTCACGGCTACGGCTTTTCTTCCCCTCAGAAGGGCAAGCTGCTTATCCTTGGGAGAGAAGCCGATTTGTCCTTGATGGCTGACCTGCACCATGTAGTCCGGGAAGCAGGGCTGGCCAGCAGCTCGAGCGTCAGCAGAAATAGCGGCGGCAACCGGGCCGGACTCTCGAATCACCAGCGCTCCGCCCAAGGTTGGTGGCGGCATCTGATCTCTGGCCTGTTTCTTCGCCTTCTCTTTTTCGGCTCTCTGCTTCTCGGGATCTTCGAGCTTCTTTCCCTCAGCTCTCGCCTTCGCCTTCTCGGCGGCTTCCTTCTCGGCTACCTCTTTCTCAGCTTCGGTCTTCTCGGCAGCCTCTTCTCGGCTTCTGCCTTCTCGACGGTTTCCTTCTCGGCAGTCCTCTTCTCGACTGCCTCCTTCAGGGCATCTAGGGCCTGTTGCCTGGCTGGGTTCTGGTTCTGCGGCACTAAGGAGGAAACTGGCGGTGTAGTGCCTTGAACAATTGGTGGTGCCACAGACCCGTCACCTTGCAAGGCATCTAGTGGGGCGCTAGTCGGTGCGGCGCCTGTGCGCGTCGCTCAGTGGGTAGGCGTCCGCCATGGTGGCATCTGTGGTGGTGGCGTCCTCTACCCGCTGCTCGGCAGCGGGATTCTCTTGTGCGGCAGCCCCTGTGCTGGGCTGCTCTTGCTCTGCTTCTGGCCGCTTGTGGGCGGTGTTGTCTTGCATCTCTTGATCTTGGTTCTCCTCGGCATGGCTAGCCGGAGGAGAAGGGGGTCTCTCATGGTGTGCAGCAGTGTCCTGTGCTGCTGACTCTGACTCTGCTCCTTGAGCATCCGTGGTCTGTGCATTGGCAGCAGCAGCATTGGCGGTGTCGTCCTCCTCATCGTCGAGATTGATCAGAGGTACTGGTGGTTTCTTGGCCTGGTCGGGCGCAAGAACGGCATTCGCGTCCATGGGAGGTCTGCCGAGAAAGAAAGAATCAGAAATTAGAAGGAGATTGGGGAAAACAGCACAGCGCGAGAGGAGAGACGACCGAGAAGAAAACTTACGCAGTGGTGGAAGGTAGCTTTCGCCTCGGCTTCTTCGCGACCGCCTTGGTCGGCTTCTTCTTCTCGGCTGGCTTCTTCTTCTTAGCTGGAGGCTCTTGGGCGTCACTGCCAGTCCGCTTGCGGGTGTTGGGGGCTGCGACGGATAGAGGTTTGACGACAAGGACCGCATCGTCCTTGCCCTCGTCATCGTCCTCGTCCTCGTTCTCGTCAGCAGCTTCATCTGCGGGTTCGAGAAAAGAAAGGAAGAAAATTAGGAACAACAAGCAAGGGATTGACGCTTCTCGCGAGTAAGCCAGGTGAGTACGTTGTTACCTTCGAATTCGTCTTCAGACCAATCGCGAAGAGACGGTTCGGCCTCGCGTTTCTCCGTCGTGGGGGAGCGAGGGAGATTGATCTGATCCGCGGCATCGAAGGAGGGCACATCGTCCTCCTCGCGATCGGCAGAGAAGTTGCCATCGAAGCGCTCGCAGCTTTCAATTTTCTGGCGAGTAAGGATCTGAAAAACAGAGAAGGGTCACAGATTAGCCGAGTATCGGGAAGGAATCTACTCGATAGGCGTGCAGACACAAAGCACACTAAGCCTAGGCAGCTCACTGATTGTTTCTACCCGGATGGGCGTGCAAACACAAAGCATACGAGGCCTAAGCATGATTGCTGAATCCTACACGGAGAGGCGTGCAGGCACAAAGCACACTAAGCCTAAGAATTGTTCCCGAGTAGGCTACCCGACAAGGCGTGCAAGCACAAAAGCACATTAAGCCTAGGCGATTCGGCTAAGTATCCTACTCGGCGCAGAAGGCAATTGCTACTCGCGGCAAGAAGAAGGTTTATCTACTCGGAAAGCATATGCAAAAACAGAGTAAGGAGGACGTACCCGCTCAATCGGCTTCGTGCGGCTATACGGGACGAACCCGTATGCCAATTGTCGCTGAGGCCTGTCATCAAGATGGCCCTTGCGTGCCCGGGAACATCAATGTTGTCGATCTCGATGGTTGTCGTCCTGGTGCAGTCGCGGGGGCCTCCCATGTAGCACATGAGATGGCAGCACTCCTGCAAAGGCAGCACTCGCGCTGGATCCAGCAAGCCACCGGATCATCATTCTTGAGGCCTTGCTCTATCAGCCAGCCAAGCCTCTTCTCTATCTCGATGGCATTGTCGTCATTGGCGGGCTTCTCCTTCCAGTTCTTCCCGGTGGGAGCACGGAGGCTCCAGGCGGGAAGGTTGATCCTGTCATTTACCTGGGCTCCTTCGCTGGCGGGGATGTTCTTGACGTAGAAGAACGTCTTCTGCCACAGTCGGACGGAGTCCAGCCCCTTGACATGGGGATGGTTCGTCATGGACCGCTGCACCATCATGGCGCAGCCGGTGTCGGTGGCGCGCCGACGCCCGCGGTGTCCTTCTTCCCGGTGGTCTGCTGGCGGAGGTGGAAGTACCTCAGCCAGGTATCCGTCGTCGGGTGGATGCCGAGGAAGGCCTCGCACACCACGGCGTGGTAGGCGAGGAAGACGACGGCGTTCGGCGGCAGATGATGCATCTGAAGGCCGAAGTGGTCAAGAAACTTACGGAGGAACTCGGAGGCCGGCAGTCCGAAGCCGCGCTCGAAGTGCGACATGAACACGACGCGCTCACCCTCCCGCGGAGTTGGCACGACTTCATCGTCAGGCGCCCGGCACTCCACGCCGGGAGGAACTCGCCTGGTATTAACGAGCCAGGCGAAATCCTCACTGGTGACGATTGAGCCCGCCCAGCCGGCTTTAGCCATCGTTGCAAGTAGGAGGAGTGGAAGAAATTGGACGGAATTGGTTGGGCGAATTGAGTCCGCGGCGGCGCGAAAGCTTGCGCGGCGGCGGAGAGCTCGGTGGCGGAGGAAAGCAGAGGACGAAAGAGGAATAGTGCAAGGGAAGGGGAAAAGGAAGTTACCGGCGGGGGTATTTATACCCTCTCCGCGGGTTTACCGTTACCATCGGCGTAGTGGGATCAATCGTGGCCATGATGGCTGTGTGGTGGGGCCTGTGGCCGGATAGAAACGCACGCAAGCGCGGAACGCGCGCGTAACGACCACAGTGGATCCCACGGCCAAATCGTGCCCTATTATTACGATTGATGGGACATAACGAGCCGGTGGGCCCGCCCCGTGAAAACTGGGCGCGTGGCACGATGTGTCGTGGGCAGCGAAACGACAGGGTCGTGGATGCTTGACACGCGTCCGGCTGCGGCACGGACGGCTGGATGGTGCTCTGCGCCGCAACGGCTCAATTCAAGAAAATTCTCTAAGTCTTTTTACTCGGTTACAGAGTAGAAAGCGAGTGCTACTCGGAAGACAAGAGACAGAAGATACTTGTCAGAGTGCTACTCGGAGGCCGTTTACTCGGCATCTTGAGGTTCAAGGGCTATGAGGCAAAGATTGATTTTAAGCTGGCAGAGCCTAGTGAACAAGTTCGCAAGACTCAACCAGCTTCGGATGCAACATGTCGGGGGGTTACCCCCGAGTAGGGTAAAGGCAAAGGGTAAAGGCGCCTTACAGAAGAGAGGTTTGGTCGAGTAGCCGACTACCCGGTACTCGCTACCCGGTCGACTGCTACTCGGTCTCACCTCAAGATGACCAGAAGGAAGAATCATTCAAGTTCTCTACGTTCGAGTAGAAGAATTGGCCCGAGTACAATTGGCGGGAACAATTGGAGGGAACCTACTCGGGCCAGAAAGTCAAAGGAGCCGTTCTGACACAGGATCCCGCGTATCCTGGGTCCGTACTTGGCAGCATTCGAACTACTGTTCATCTGGGACCGGCCTGCCTGACAGTGACAGCATGGAAGTAGGCCGTGGCAGGATAAGGGGGGCCTACTCTGTGCTTAGGTACAGTGATACCAGTCTGTCCCCTAGTTTTGCCCAACGACTTTCCAGATGAAGCCAAGGTTAGGAACCAAAGCTGTCAGCGGAACCCGGAAGAAGGACGATGTGCACACTATGTCGACACTTGTCCATGTTTGGACGTATCCGGCTGGGCACCAGGTATATAAGGTGCCCCGCCGCCTCCTGCGTGAGGACGAGGGACACATAGGGATCACATATCGCATACTGGATAGCGCATGAACCCTAGAAACCCTAAGTTCTTGACCTAGCTCTACTCGGAGAGAGGAGAGTGGCTACTCGGTAGCGATATCCTTTGTACTGTGGCTACTCGGAGAAGCATCGTAATACATACAGAGAGGCAGGAGTAGGGGTTTTACCTCCTCACGAGGGCCCTGAACCTGGGTAGATCGTGTTGTTAGCAGTGTGTTGTTCTTACCTCACGCGGCTACTCGTCGCGTGATCCCTCCCCGGACACCTCCAGCGTCCTTCGTCCCCACATCTTTAGCCATCCCATGGCATCTGCCGTGACACCACCACGACACAACAGGTAGAATAGCCAAGTGGGCGATCGAGATGGGAGATTATCACATCAACTACGAGCCCAGGTCAGCAATCAAATCTCAAGCTCTAGTCGATTTCATTAACGATTGGACTCACACAGGCATGCCCACCATGGCTCCAAATTCCGAGTCTTGGATAATGCACTTTGATGGTTCCAAGCAGTACGAGGGATCAGGGGCTGGAGTGGTGCTAACATCACCCAAAGGAGACAAGTTCAGTTACGTGTTGCAGATTCATTTTGATTGTTCCAATAACGCGGCCGAGTATGAGGCCCTATTGCATGGCTTAAAGGTAGCCAAGGAGATGAACATTAAGAGGATACGATGCTTTGGAGATTCGGACCTTGTGGTACAGCAGGTCTCAGGAACTTGGGATAGAAAAGATGCAACTATGGCAGCATACCGCAGAGAGGTGGACAGGGTCGCCGGATGTTTTTCCGGGTATGAGGTGGAGCACATAGACAGAAGAAAAAACGAGGCAGCAGACGCACTCGCCAGACTCGGCTCGCGTAGAGAGCCGGTTCCACCTAATGTTTTCCTGGATGAGCTATGGCGACCATCAGTTAAAACCGAGTCTGAGGAAGAACTGGCAAATCAAGACCCGGATTTGGAGCTCGTGGCCACAGTACGTGATGTTCCCGAGTGGACAGAGCCGTTCTTGGCCTACCTATCACGGGGCGAGTTACCACAGCAGGAGGTATTAGCAAGACAAATTCTGAGACGAGCAAAAGGATATTCTATCATCAATGGGGAGTTGTACAAAAGAAGTGCAGCAGGAGTCTTTTTGCGCTGTGTAGCACCAGAAGAAGGCCGACAGATCCTCAAGGAGATCCATGAAGGTGATTGTGGGCATCATGCATCCACAAGATCCCTTGTAGCTAAAGCTTATCGACATGGTTTCTTCTGACTCACGGCCCTAGCAGACGCGGAGCGCTTGGTGGCAAGGTGTGACGGATGTCAAAGGTACGCTCGCCAAACCCATGTGCCAGCTATGGAACTGCGGACTATCCCGTTAACCTGGCCGTTCGCTGTTTGGGGTATGGATACGGTTGGCCCCTTCCACATGTCACCCTGCAAAAAGACACATCTCTTAGTGGCAGTTGATAAGTTTACCAAGTGGGTTGAGGTAATGCCAGTTACCAATTGTGAAGCAATTACAGCAGTCAAGTTCCTGAAAAGGATTATCTATCGGTTCGGATATCCCCACAGCATAATTACCGACAATGGAACCAACATGTCCCTTGGCGAGATGGAGAAGTTTTGTGGAAACAATGGCATTCGTTTGGACATAGCCTCAGTGGCTCACCCACAGGCTAATGGGCAAGTGGAGAGAGCAAACCAGGAGTTGCTTCGTGGATTAAAGCCACGGTTGCGAGTCCCGTGTATCAGAGCTGCTGGTGCATGGGTTGAGGAGTTACCTTCAGTGGTTTGGGGTATCAACACCACACCTAACAGATCTACCCAGATGACACCGTTTTTCATGGTTTATGGCGCAGAAGCAGTGTTGCCGAGTGATATTATCCATGACTCGCCTCGAGTATCGGCTTATGTCGAGGTGGAGAACGAGAAGACCCGGAAAGACGCCGTGGATATGCTAGAGGAACACAGGTACCAAGCTTTGGAGAGATCAGCCATATATCAGCAGGATCTGCGGAGGTATCACAGCCGGCGCGTGAAAACCCGGGTCTTCCAGGAAGGAGTTCTGGTTCTGCGCCTGGTGCAATCAAAGGAAGGAAAACACAAGTTATCACCGCCATGGGAAGGACCGTTCATTATAAGCCGGAATCTGCACAATGGATCATATTACTTGATAGATGCAAGGGAAGAGTCGGCTACAGTTAATGACACCGCTCATACCACTTCATCTATGCAAGAGAAAGAAAGACCATGGAACGTGGCTCAGCTACGTCCCTACTATACTTAGTATAGCATAGATTCACAAAATAGAATTACACGATGTAACAGGCAGCAGGTTTCAAACGCACTCTTTTCCTATCCAGGGTACCTAAGGGGACTGGAGGGTTTTTTAATGAGGCGGCCCGCTGACCTAACTTTTCTCATATCAATAAAGAGATGGTTGAACAATATATTATTTCCTTTTTATGTGTCTTTATCACTTTTTATTTCTGTTATGCCTTTTTATCTTTCTTCCAGGTAAGTATTGTTTACTGTTTTTTTAGTACATTAGCTTCTTTAGCAGTTTGCGTATATGTAGGTCTTGGGGGCTGATTGCTTGAATAGCACGGTTACAATCTCAAAGACCCGACCATGATGCCTATGAGTTATAAGGGCCGATTACTCGCAAACGAGTACGGCTGCAAGCTTATAACCGGACGAAGGAGCCAACTCTCTTGACTTTTCTTACTTAAGCTCGATGTGACTCGCACTAAAGTGGCATGATTTGCTCGCATATGATCACAATCAGTCATGATGCCCAATGGGACCTGCCTGACCCTGTCTTCGTATAGATGTAGCAACATGATTATCCACGCGAAAGCCGGCTTACAGTACAAGAGAGCCAAAAGGGTCATCTAAACCACAAGTTATGTAGAGTACAAGGTTAATAACCGGAAACTCACTATTTATTAAGCATAACTCAAAACCTATGTGAAACGGCTCTAGGTTTTGGGCTTTGGCAAAGGCAATTCGTTCTGTTTGAAAGACCTAACACCCCAGACTCGGAAGTTCGGGCCTTGGGGACTGAGGATTTTGAAAAAAGAAACAAATTATCTAGATATTAAGCTCAAAAACCCAAAAATCCGAGTCTTGGGGACTTGGGGACTTAGAAAAAAGTCCACCTGTCAAAACCCGCGAAACCCGGAAACCGAGTCTCACAAAAGGAACCATAAAGTAAGTCGGAATATCAAGAATAAATAAGTTAAAAAGCAGATAGACATCAAATTCATCCAGGGGCCAGAAGGGCCACGAAAGCTATTAAGTTTCAAAACGTATTACAAACCATGATAGTAGTATCAAAGGTGCACAGTCGCACCATCAAAAACAATTGTTTAAAAGGCCCATTGGCCGAATGACGTATCTGATGACAGTGGAGAGCAAATATCACTCGGCATCTTGGGCTGAGGCATCCATCTTCTCCTTGCCCTTGCCAGCCGGGTCCTGTCCCTTGACTTGCTCTTCAGCACTCTTGGTAGCAGCAGCACCCGGATCAGCAGTAGTGCCGGCCCGTGCGGGAGGAGGGACGATTGGTGTGGAGGTAGCAGGCGCAGAATCGGCCTCAGCCTTCTTCTTCGCGGCCTCCTCTCTCAACTGGGCAGCCTGCGCCTTCCATCGGGCCAGCATATCGTACGGCTTGGGAAGATCCGACTTGATAGCCTTGTCATCAGAATCATATGCCGGAATAATGACACTAAGGTCCAAACCATCGGCAATTATGCTGGCCGGGTGACGGACTTCCTTCTGGATGGCCTTGAAATTCTTCACGGAGAACTTGGACACGTCGTGGTTAAACTCGGGAAACCCGCCTATAAGCTTGGCCGGCTCGAGTGTGGGAAGATACGCCTTAGCCAGCGCAAGACCCCGGGTTACCCCAACCCGGCAGGATGATCGTTTCCAGTGCCTAATCCACTCGGGGACGGTGGAGCAAGCGTCCAGCAGCATCTTCAGGTTGCCGTGCCCGGAACCCGGCCACCTCAGCTCCTGAAGGATCCATTTGGTTCCGGCGCACAGCTGCCGGATAGTGCTCTTGATGGTCTTCAACTTGGCAATGTCATCTTCGTCCGGGATTACTTCATCAGGACCTGCAGAAAGTAGGAAAAAACAACGAGTAAGGAAATCCGACTATTTATCACAATGAGAATCCGGATCATAATTATCAAGTTAGCAATCGTACCAGTCAAAGCACGATACGTATTGGCAATTTGAACACAAAGCTTTGTCAGCTCATCTTCTGCTGCATGAGCCCTCCTCCTATACTTCCTCGTGATCTTCCCACTCCTCCTAGCTTCGATCAGCTTCAGCCGACTCACGCAGAGCCGCCTCCTTCTCAACGAGCTTGGTGGCCTTCGCCAATTTTTTTCTCGGATTGGGTCACGAACGCCTGAGTGGATACACAAGGAAGGATTAGTCGGATATACTACAAAGTCCCAAGCAAATTATCAATAAATTCACTCGGAACTTGGGGACTAGATAAGGATACAGGCAATATTATTCGGATTTACCTCATGTTTAGCTATCAAAGCTTCTAAGATATTTTCTTCATCGGCCCTCAAGGTGTGCAGGGCATCAAGCATCTGGGAGAACGTCATGTCTTCGGGCCTGACACCAGAAGAGCCGGCAGCTTGATCGCCTGGCGGGTGAACTTTCCCCGACTTTGGGGTCGAGACCCGGACTGTCTGGGTGTCCGGGTTTGGAGAACCCGTCTTTGCGTCCAGGATCTCAACCTCCTCGTCCTCAGCCTCTTCAGATGGCTTCGGAGACCCGGCTTCCTGGCGAGCCGGGTAACCCAAGGGGCCTTGTTCCTGGTTGTCTTCAACATCGCCGCCAGTCGCAGCGTCCATATCATCAGTCGGCCCCTCCGTCTCCCGGTTATCTGTCTCCATGTTCTCCGGGTCACTAAGTGTGACTTGGGCGCTAAGGAAAAAGGAGAGAAATAGTTAGCGACAATGGATGAAAATCATCAAGTATACAAGGATATCATATAGCAAAGACTCACCCGGTGTTCACAGCGTAATCTGGTAGGAGCTCGCTGCTGGAAGCGGATGAAGCTGTCACGGGAACCGATAACGGAACCCGGAACTGCCCGACCAGTGGATGGTTGGGGGAGGGGTGACGTTGAGGAGAGTTGGAAGGGTGAGGTGGAGGAGTACCGGCACGGCGGACTGGTGAGGTGGAGATGCCCGGGTTGAGGAGATCGTCACCCGGGGAACTCCGGGTCACCCTACGCTTGGCCGGAAGAGGGTCCTTCAAGTGTGATGAGTTGGACAATTGTTGGTTAAGTTTACGCATGTTATCAAAGGAATAGGGTTTGGAGGACATAAAGGAGAAGGGAACCTTGGATACCACCCCTCTGGTCTTCCTCTTGTTCCCGACCATTACTTCTTGTTCGGATTCGCTTTTATCGGACTCGGTGGCCTCCGGGTCCTCCTCGTCCTTGTCATCCTTGTCCTCCAATCCTGTAAGCCGAGTATGTATAGTCGGAAAAAGTTAGACATGTGAGCAAAATGATGCAAGTGAAGCTGATAGAAGACCCGGATGAATACCTTCATCATTATCAGCCGGTTCCTCGTCTTCTTCCGGGTCTCCGGAAGAAGGGGAGGTCTCAACATTCCAAAAGACGTTGTCGGCCTGAGATAAAAGCATAAGAATGAGAGTTAGTGATTGTATCAAGTCAAGGTGTGAGGATAAGTGTTTAAGTATCGGGTTTTACCGCTGGAGCCGGGTTGTCCCGGGTAAACGGTGCTAACCCGGCGATGTTCTTGATCACCTCCAACTTTTCCGTCAAGAAACTCTTGATGGTCTTGTTGGTATCCCCAGCTGGATAATTTTTAGAGGAATATCGGAGCACGTCCGTGACGTGCCCCGAGTAATCGCACATCAGCTTGGTGCGGATGGAGTTGGGCTGGATCCGGAAGTCCACCCATGTCTTGACCAAGTTGAGCCCAAGGAGACCTTGGGCAGAAAGGACGACTATTTTTGAGAGGAGGGGCTGTATTGCTTCCCTATCCGACTCAGAGGGGAAAGCGTTGAAGGTGTCGGAGAGATCCAAGAGACCCTCCGAGTAACCCGGCAGTTTCCTCTCGCCGGGTGGGGAGGTATCTCGGCAGTAGAAAAAAGAAAGTTGCCAATGCTTGACATGGGAATTGAGAGTGAGAGTCGGCATGGGAGAGTTCTTGCGGCGCTGGATAGAGACCCCGCCGCAAGCTAAGAGCGCCCCGTCACCGCTTTCGCGGCACGGTTTGCATTGGAAGAGTTCAATGAAAAGAGCCAGATTTGGCGGAATGCACAGATAAGACTCACAGAGGACAATGAAATGGGTTATGTTCAACATAGAGTTAGGCCCTATGTCGAACACCCGGAGGCCATAGTGGCGGAGGACTTCGCGAAAGAAAGAGTGACCCGGGGGGCAAAACCCCCGGATCACGTGTTCGACAAAGCAAATTACCTCGTCCGGGTTAGGGGAAGGCCGGGTCTCGTCACCCGGCACCCTCCAGTGGATCTCCTTTTGAGGGGGCAGGACGCCCAACTCGTCCAGCTCCTCCAGCTTGGCCTTGGTTACCGTGGATCGCGCCCAGTTGGCGGATATTGACTGGGTCATCCTTGGCTTAGCCGACTGCTTCCCTTTGGTCTTGGGTGCCATCGGTTCAGTCTGCAAGAGCACAAGACAAAAGGACACAAAGCATAAGACTCGGAAATCATGGATTCTCCGAGTATCAATAAACAGTATGAGAATTACGAATTATCCGGGTATCGAGTATCAGTACAGAAACTATGGGGTACTTACGTATTGGCAAGCATTTGTGGAAGAAGGTTGATTGCCCATGTATCTAGTGCAGGTAAAAGAACCGGAAGAAGTGGATTTTCCGGGTATCAATGACAGCCGCGGAAAATTTGGGCGAAATGAATCTAGATTGGAAAATTTGCGGACGATTCTGCGGAGAAATTGATGATTAACAGTGATAGGGGAGTGATGTGTGACCATCTATTAAGCTATTGGACGAGCTAGCGTGGAACTATGTGACCTAATCCGGCGCGGAACGGGAAATGGCCTGCGGAAGACCAAGATCCAATCTAGGTCGAAACGGAGAAATTACCCATTGAATCAAGGGGAGTAGGAATCTTACCGGCGCGGATTGAAGGAGGGTGCGACGTCGACAGATGGCGCAGTCGTGGTGCCCGCGTGCGATTTCCGGCGGACGGCTTGGAGACGCGGCGGCGGAGTTTGGCGGCGGCGCGGGGTGAGCCGTGGGTGAGCGCGGACGGCGGCGGCCTTGCTCCGGCGACGCGCGCGAGCTCTCCGTGGTGGTGCTCTGAGTGCTCGAACAGGGGTGCGCTGGTGAGGAGGAAGAAAATGGAAGCAATGGACCGTTAGGGTTAGGTCACCCCCTAGGTACCTATATATAGGTACGAGTGGGGGAACTTAGGCCAACGGGCGGGAGCCAAAATTTTCGGGATAAGGGATACCCGTCCGAGATTTTGGGGATATGCGTTAAGTGCCCGAGAGTGATATCCGGACATGATGAGAAGGAAATCTTTCCGCGATATCAGGGTTAATTATCAAGTGAAGTAAGCCGGATCTTTGACATTCTCATCGGGGCATTGACCCGGAAAAGTAAACAATGGACTTAGAGAAAGCCGGGTTACTATATGGCCACCATGGAGTTAGGCCTAGCTATTTATCAAAGCAATCTAATCCGGCCTCTATGAACTTGTATGTTTGTTATTTTTGTAGGGAATAGCGTGCGCTTCAAGGAGGATCCCGTGAAGCCCAAGCTATTCTGGGGACTACTGATGGAGGGATGATAACCCGGTAGGCTAACGCCAAGGAGTGACTCGGCCCCAAAGGACGCTGCGCAAGACCCGGCTTAAGATAAAGGAGCTTCTAGAAGGCCCAGGAGCATAGGCCTCGTAACCCGGATTATGGGTTCCGGTATGGAAGTTTAGGGATTTGTAAGCAGTGTCCGGGTAGGATTCAGGGTGCGCCTTGGAGAGTAAGCCAGGGTCCGGATATTATATAAGCCGACCCCTAAGTTAGGGTTAGACAAGTTTTTACGTGAGCAAGAACCTGATCGCTAGATCGAGAGATTTCGAGCATCCATTGTAACACCAGTATCGAGCTAATATATTTAGATCGTAGACTCGGCGACTTGATTGCCGGCTACCAGATCGCATATCACCATGGTTTCCTTCGAGCTAAACCCTCTCCCAAACACTCGAGTCGATTGGCCCCAAGACAAGTTACCCCCGGTAACGTCTGCCGTGATTATCCCACGACAGGACCATCCACCATGCTTTCCAAAGTCACTGAAGACCTGAAAGTGAAGCTGGAGGACAAGAGATCTACTGCTAGCCTGAACATTGAAGGCCAGAGCTTTGACACGCTTGCTCAAGAACTCTCTGAGAACCGGTGCCGCGCTGATGGCATTATAGAGTTTCTGAAACAGAAATATGAGGTAACCTCGATATTCATACCCTGTAGCCCTCCATCTTCTAGTTTATATTCGTAATATATACTTGGAGACTTGTTACTTGAATAGCCGTAGACTGAATAGTTTGTAACCTGAATAGCTGTAACCTAAATAGTTGTAGCCCCCAAGGGCCGGTTTATAAAGGAATTAGAAACCGGGACTTACTATGCTTTTGTTCTCAATTATTTTAAGTAAGATTGAAGTACTGTAGCCCCCAAGTGCCGGGTTGCGAGCCTGCAGCTAGCCGGGACTTAAACATAGGTTATAACCCAATGCTTGAAACTGAAATACTGTAGCCCCCAAGTGCCGGGTTGCGAACCTGCAGCTACTCGGGACTTAAATTTTTCTTGAAACTGCGATAAGTTTACCAGTTTCCGGGTTATGATTTTATACGCCGTATATTTATCAAGTTATGACTACACCTTTGAATAACTTGAATCTTTTGTAGAGTCTTGAATCCTCCTCGCAAAAGGAGGTTTCAAATTTGAAGAACCTGCTTGCCCAAGAAGCCAAGAAAACTGAGGAAGCCAGGACCCGACAAAAAGAGCTAGAAGAGCAAATAACTGAGGCAGCCAAGACTTTGTATGTTCTGCAGCAGGATTTTGAAACCCGGGAGAAGGATCTTGTAACTTGAGCAGAGACTGCTGAGAAGGAACTAGAGAAGACCCGGACCAGCTTTACCAAGGTCACAGATCTGCTGAGAGATATCACTTGCAGTGTTTTTGGTAAGTTCATCCGGTTTATCATCCCCTTCAATGTATTGCATTTCCAATGTTGTATTTCCTTTTGCCTTGTTATCAAATAGCTTGGTTCTGATCAGAAATAACGTTTTGTAACTTGTAGGCAGAATGCATGGGAATAACCTGAAACTCCCATACCTGAAACTCAAGGCCTTATTCACCCTGATCTGGGAGTTATACATTGGAGGTGGAGAATGTATCAAAGCTGTCCGGAACTGGGATACTCCTCCTAAAATGCTTAGCGAGATGCTTGTGGAGCTAACTCAGGTCCCTCAGTGGATAGAAGAGCATAAGCTATCATCCTGTCGCCGTGGAGCCATCAAGGTCATGTCACTGCAAAAGCCTATCATCGAGAATTGAATCCGGATCTTCTTGCGGGTGGTTTCCTAGAATATAAAGAAAATATGTCAAAGTATGAGAAGAAGGACTTCGCCAGGATAGAGAGGGAGTGCCGACTTCAGGCTTGCACTATTGCTGAAAAAGTCAAGCTGAAGGACATGTGCCCGGGTTATACTTCATCGGGTGAACGGAAAATGCCATTTACTCCTCAAGTGATGGTTGTTGTCTGCCAAGCCCCACAGAAGAGCCGACTCTCTATAGCCTCTTCATCTGATGCGCCTCAATCAGTCACTCCTTCTGTTTCTGCTCCACCTCTCCCCTTATATGAACCGGAGAACGTTACTGATGCTCTGGCTCAGCTAGAGTGGAAGTACGTCCCTGCTGACGAGGTAGAAGAAGCGATCCCAGCCACGGATGACCCGGAGACTCAAGACCTAGCTCCTCAAGACCCGGAAACTCAGGACCCGTCCCAGCAGAAGGGAAAATTTGTTGTAGAGTAATCATGTGATCTCTGCAAAAATAATAATTCGACCCTGTTGGGTCTATAATAGGCTAGATGAACTGTTTTATTTCTAGTCCTATTTTTTGATAGTGCGTATGTGCACTTATGCTACAATTTGGTGTGTAATAACCCGATTTTCCTTTGAGGTTATGCAAAGTATTTCCGGTTTAACATCGTTTTTGTGATACCTTCTATCTGCACATGAAAATTTTCTTGACTTGGTTTTTCTTTGCTTTCTAGCTCAGCCGTTTTTTCGCATGACTTATTCTAGTGTGTACAACTCTAGTGAGTTCAGTGTCATAGTAACCCGGGTTTGTCGGGTTATAGTAAACCGGTTTTGCCGGGTTATATCATTATTAACTCAACCAGGCTTAAACATCTAGGTCATAAAAGTGCGTGTAACCACTGACTGGCAGACAAGTATAACCAATATATTTTGGCTTATGCCATATTCTTGAGATATAGACTGTGCTCTAGCATCAGCCCCCAAGTAATCATATTGCAACTTCCTGTCATAATGATATACGAACGAATTTCAATAACTCGGATGTTGTTAACATTGCTTCTCATTGCCAAAAGATAACATAGTGATTACAATGATCCTATGTATAATATGGCCTCAACTGGGCTATGTTCCATGGTCTTCCAGTTTCTTCCTCAGATGTTCGTGATTTATCAGCATCATGCATATCAATGAGGTAATAAGACCCGTTGTGTAGTTTTTTACTTACCACAAATGGCCCTTTCCATGGAGGAGTTAGCTTGTGCATCCCGTCCTTCTTCTGAATCAGTCTCAAAACCAGGTCTCCTTCCTGGAAACTTCGAGTCTTAACTCTGCGGCTATGATAGCGACGCAGGTCTTGCTGATATATAGCTGACCTAGATGCTGCAAGGTCACGTGCTTTATCTAAAGCATCTAGTGACTCTTGACGAGCTATCTCATTCTGGGTTTCCACATAAGCAGTCACTCGTGGTGAATCGTGACAAATATCACTTGGCAAAACTTCCTCTGCTCCATAGACCAGAAAGAAAGGTGTATAACCTGTTGACCTATTTGGAGTAGTTCGTATACTCCATAAAACAGCAGGCAACTCTTCGACCCAGCAACCAGCAGTTTTCTCCAATGGAACCTGGAGTCTAGGTTTGATACCTTTAAGTAATTCCTGGTTAGCCCGCTCTGCCTATCCGTTAGACTGTGGATGGGCCACAGAAGCAAGGTCTAGCCGTATATGGTTCTGTTCACAAAACTTCTGCATTGCTCCTTCTGACAAATTCGTCCCATTATCTGTAATAATGCTATGTGGGTAGCTGAATCTAAAAATCAGCTTTTTTAAGAACTTGACTGCTGTAACCGCGTCACATTTACTGATTGGTTCCGCTTCTACCCACTTTGTAAACTTATCAACTGCCACCAGTAGATGAGTTTTTTTTATCAGCTGACCTTTTGAAAGGTCCTATCATGTCAAGTCCCCAAACTGCAAAAGGCCAGGTTATGGGAATCATACGTAAGTCCTGAGCTGGCACGTGATCCTGTCTTGCATACCTTTGACATCCTTCACATGTTTTTACTATATGTTCTGCATCAGCATTCGCAGTTAACCAGAAAAATCAATGTCTGAAAGCTTTATTAACCAAAGATCTAGAACTTGCGTGATGGACACAATCTCCTGAATGTATTTCTCTTAGAATTTGACATCCTTCTTCTGGAGAAACACATCTTTGAAAAATACCAGTCGCACTTCTTTTGTGTAACTCACCATTTATAATTGTATATGACTTGGATCTTCTTCTAACTTGGCGAGCGATAACCTCGTCCTGCGGGAGCTCGCCTCTCATAAGGTATGCCAAATATGGCTCAGTCCACTCTGGGATTGTGTGCAAGGTAGCTACTAACTCTGATTCTGGATCTGGATTTGCTAGGTCTTCCTCTGTTGGGATTTTAATAGATGGGCTATGAATTTCATCCAGAAAAACATTAGGTGATACTTGCTTTTTCTGGGAACCTAAACGAGCCAGTGCATCAGCTGATTCATTGAGTCGTCGATCGATATGATCCACCTGATATCCTTGAAAATGTCCAGCCAGATGGGTAACTGCCCGTCTATAGGCTACCATAACTGGGTCTTTAGAATCCCAGGTTCCTGTAACTTGCTGAGATACCAGATCCGAATCACCCAGACATCGAATCCGGGTTATGCTCATTTCTTTCGCAATTCGGAGCCCATGGAGCAAAGCTTCATACTCTGCTGCATTATTAGTGCATCTGAATGAAATTTGCAAGACATACCGAAACTTATCTCCTCGTGGGGATGTTAACACCACACCAGCTCCTGAACCTTCAAGTTGTCGAGACCCGTCAAAGTGCATAGTCCAATATTTAGTATCTGGTTTACCCGGTGGAACCTGTAACTGCGTCCAGTCATTAATAAACTAGATCAAGGCTTGGGATTTTATTGCGTCCTTGGCTCATAATTTGATATGATAAGGCCCCATCTCAATAGCCCACTTGGCAACTCTTCCTGTTGCTTCTATGTTTTGAATAATATCAGACAAAGGTGTTGAACTAACCACGGTAATAGGATGTTCCTGAAAGTAATGTTTCAATTTACGACTGGCCATGAATACTCCGAAGACCAGCTTCTGCCACTGTGGGTAATGCTGTTTAGACTCTGTCAAGACCTCGCTTACATAGTAAACCGGGCGCTGGACAAGACCCTCCTTTCCTTCCACCTTACGTTCCACAACTACGACCGCACTGACCGCCCTGTTATTCGCTGCTATGTATAATAACATGGGTTCTTTCTTCTCAGGCACAGCCAAAACTGGCGCTTTGGAAAGTTGTTGTTTCAAGGCCTCCAAAGTCTCATTCGCCTCTTGATTCCATACGAAGGTGTCAGTTTTCTTCAATAGTGGATATAAAGGTATAGCTTTTTCGCCTAACCTGCTTATAAATCGGCTTAAGGCAGCAACACAACCTGTAAGCTTCTTAACGTCCTTCAGGAAAGCCGGCTTTTTCAGGTTATGTATGGCCTGAATTTTTTTCGGGTTTGCCTCAATACCTCTCTCGGAAATAATGAATCCCAGTAACTTCCCAGTTGGTACTCCGTAAACACATTTTGTTGGGTTGAGCTTCATCTGGTACTCGCGTAAGCTGGCAAACGTCTCTTCTAGGTCTGAGATCAAAGTGTCACCTTTCTGGGATTTGACCACTATGTCATCCACATAAGCATGCACGTTTCTCCCAATCTGACTCTCCAAGCAATTCCGGATACACCTTTGATAAGTTGCCCCTGCATTTTCCAAACCGAAAGGCATTGGCGTATAACAAAATGCTCCAAAGGGAGTAATGAATGACCTCTTCTCTTGGTCCTCTTCCTTCATTTTGATTTGATGATAACCTGAGTAAGCATCCAGAAAACATAGTAGTTCGCAACCAGCCGTAGAGTCTATAATCTGGCCAATACGGGGTAACGCGAATGGGTCTTTAGGACATGCTTTGTTCAAATCTGTGTAGTCTATGCACATTCTCCAGGTTCCCTTTTTCTTCAGAAAAAGAACTGGATTAACTAACCATTTTGGATGAAACACTTCTACTATAAACCCCGCTGCAAGCAACCTGACAATCTCTTCTCCAATTGCTTTCCTTCTCTCATCATTGAAACGATGGAGGAACTGACGAATAGGTTTCAGTGTAGGATCCACATTTAAACTGTGCTCAGCAAGTTTCCTTGGGACACCTGGCATGTCAGAAGGTTTCCACGCAAAGATATTTCAATTCTCACGGAGGAATTTGATGAGCGCGTTTTCCTATTTTTCGGTCATGTGAGCCCCCGCGCTGAACTGCTTAGATGAGTCACGGGAGTAAAGTCTACCAGCTTGGTGTCTTGAGCAGACTTCAATTTTAACTTGGACTCAGCGGATGGCTTTTTGAGTGAAGTCATGTCTTCCGGATCAACTTGCAGTTTATACAACTTCAATTCTTCTTCTGCACAAGCAGTCTCTACATAGGTTGCATCACCTTCCTCACATTCCAAAGCTATGTCTTTGTCACCATTGACAGTAATATTTCCATTAGGACCTAACATCTTCAGCTTGAGGTAAGCATATTAGGGTCTGGCCATGAACTTGGCATAAGCTGGCCGTCCAAACAGAGCATGGTATGGACTTTTGAATTTGACCACTTCAAATGCTAGCATCTCTGTCCTGTAATTTTCAAATACCCCAAAAGAAAATTCAAGGAATATTTTTCCGATAGGTTGTGCAGACTTACCGGGTACGATACCATGAAACACAGTTGATGATGGCTGAAGTTGTTTCCCTTGCAGGTTCATCCTTTTGAATGTGTCGTAATAAAGTATGTTTATACTGCTTCCTCCATCCATCAATACTTTGTCCAACTTATATCCTCCAACTTGTGAAGCCACGACCAGAGCCACTCCTCCTGGATTGTTAACTCGCGGAGGATGATCAACCCAACTCCAGGTTACGGGTTGTTCTGACTAGTTAAGCCATCTAGGAATAGCAGGGGCCACTGCATTGAGAGCGCGCTTCTATACCTTGCGCTCTCTCCTGCATGAACTAGTGGTGAATACATGATATTGGCCTGAGCTTAACTGCTTCGGATTTGTTTGAAAACCGGAATTTCCTCCTTGGTGACTATTGCCCGGGTTATTCCCCTGGTGACCCTGACTATGATGACCTGGATTATGATTGCTGGGTCCCGAGCTGCTAGGTCTCGGATGTCCACCTCCCATATTTCCTGGGTCACCTCCTCTGATGTTTCCTGGTCTATGGTTGTTACTTCCGCTAGGTCTGCATGATGAAGCAATTTTTCCAAGGATAATTTGCCAACTTTCCATTTTTGCTATGTCGGGGGTATGGACCCTTCAAGGCATGCTCAGCTTGTGCGAAGCTGTTTGGCGAAAATTTTGATTTCCTCTGAAGTTGTTGCCCTGACGTTGGTTTCTGTAACCTGTATTCGTGTTAGCCACTAAATCTGAAGTCCCATCTCCGTTTTTACGCTTGTTATTGTTCTGGTTCTGAGGGTTGCTGTTGCTCTGACTCGGGTTCTGGGTACCCTTGGTCCCATTTTTTTTCCCTTCGCGAACTTCTCGTCATCTGAGTCTGCGTCTTTTGTTTTGTCAGACTCCGCATATTTGGTCATGGCGTCTATCAACTCGCTCATGTCACTCACGTATCGCTTAATGCGTCCCAGCTTATGCTTCAACGGGTCAAACCTGCAATTTCTTTCCAATGCTATCACTTCTTGTTGGGCGGTGAGTCCGACAGACGACTGTATGATCTCTGCGACACGTCGAGACCAATGTTGGGCAGACTCCCCTTCCTTCTGGACACAGTTTTCCAAGTCTGTAATGGTCGTCCGTCTCTTACATGTTCCCTGAAATTTTTTGATGAACTGATCTTTCAACTCCTGACAGCTATTGATTGAATTTGCGGGCAAGTTTTTCAACCAAGACTTCGCTGGTCCTTCTAACATCACGCTCAGGTATCGTGCACATACTGCATCGCTTACTTCCAGTATTTCCATTGCCATCTCATGGCCTTCTATCAAATCTGCGGGCTCCATGTCTGGTGTATAGTTTACAACTCTACGTGGTCCGTTAAAATCAACTGGTATTCTTTCGTTCCTGATTGCTGGTCCGAGACACTGAATGCCAATCCTACGAGACCCGGTTGGGGGAAGGGTAGAGGCTATGTTTTGAACCGCTGGCTGAATATGACCTGGATTCCTGTTTTCTGGTTTCACAACTCTATGTCCTGTGTTTATAACTCCAGGTGCGTAAGATACGGTCGGCCTGGGTGGGTTTGGTTGCTATCGGTTTGCATTGCGAGAGCCAGCCGAAACTGGTGAATTTCCATGATGACTTCTCGGCAAGGAATTCCTGCTGTTGTAAGGTGTTGAGTGTATCCTGTCCCGATTACTGACCACCGTTGTCACGACCCCGGACCCAGAGATATACATGTTGTTATGTGCTCCTAGACATGGACTCACAAGGGCTTCAGGGTTACCAGCCCCGGCCGCAACAAACAACGGCAGGCAGACCGGATTCATCGGCACGCAGGCCGGATCACCACGGTACTACTACTCCTTGCGTCCATGCTAGTCATAACCAACTATGCATACCCAAGCATCCACGAGTCGAAAGAAACTGAAGGAAACGGGACCAAAGCTGCTATGTGTCCAGAAAGTGCAACAACAATCGAGGGTTACTGGGGTTACCAAGCTCTAGGTCGAATCACATCGGCATGCGTGCTCGGAAATGGATCATCGGCTCCACAACCCCTCGACTGCGACAACTATGCAGGCATAGCCAAAACTGTATAACAATGAGCTCGAAACCAACAACCGATCAAAGCAGTACTCTAAACATGAAAGCTGTATTAAACAGGTGTTACTAGAGTATAGCTTACAAGCATAGGTCACATGACCCAACATTACATCAAACAACGGAAGGCAAATTATGTTGCTAATCAACAACCAAAAAGTCCTAAGAGGCCGCAACATAAGGTGACGTCCCAGCCCATAGATTCCAGGCCTACCTGGGAACCCCAAACTACTCGTCGATGTCCACGTTGTAACACCACCGAAGTGAAATCTTCACCTGAACCAAAATTAAGCAAACCTGAGTATGGGAGGTACTCAACAAGACTTAGCTGACCTATTATATATATGCTATCTTCAGAAAGGGTTTTATGAAGGCTGATTTGCGTAAAGCAATCTTTGTTTTCCAAATCGAGGAGGAATAGCACGTCTCAAAGAGTGTTTTCTAAACAGATGAGAAACTGAACTACTATAATCATCATCTTTTGAATCCACCAACATCCTTTCCCAGCATATCACAGGCTATAAGGATAACCCCTCTCGGCATCTCCGAGGAGGCACCCTTCAAACATTGACTCCATGCTTTGTCAACATATTTTACGTCACGTTCAGGTTATCTATGGTCTTTGCATTCACCAAGTCGTCCTTAACCATGGACATGGATTTTCGAAAAGTTTGCCCTGCAGGGATGTACATTTTACCCACATGTACCATCCGACTCTTAATGCCTCATGAACGCTCTTCTTGGGAGCATGGCAGAGGGTGGCTGGCCACGACCTTTACCTTACCCGACCCTATCCATGAGTCAACCCAAGACAGGGCCACCCCGACAACAGGGAGTTGGCCATCCTCCTGACGGCACCTGTCTCTGTGAGGCGGGGTCAAGATCCGTGTACGTTCATCACTTGGCGCCGATCACGCCCTAGCGGAGCATTTTGTTTCCAAAACGTTTAAAATGTTTTGATTGCGTTGCCGAATGGAAATCTCAAACTACATGACTCATGGATCTGGCCAAACAAGTTAGTTGGTCGAGCGCGGTTACTTAGACCCCGCATATGGTTGCACACTCAGTCTTGGCTTCTGCTCGAGACCTTAATCCTAGGGTTGGCGAGTATAGGACAAACAACCACTTCCAAGTGGCCTCCCATACCAGCCTTAGTCAAGTTATCCACACAATGATCATCTCACCACGTCATCATATCATACTAGGTTATCGCAGCTCCGATTCATCAATCGGATGGAGCAGAGGTAACAAACATGTATGACTAAGCGAAGCAGATATGAGGCTCTGGCGATGCGCACAAGCAAATATGTGGCGGCTAGGAGCAGTGGATCAGGATATTGAGGCAATGCAGTATATAGGTGAACTATATCTACTGACATCAAATACTTTGGAATCAAATGCAAAGTACGAGAATCAAATGATGTTGGAAAACATATATGAGCAGATAAGAGATTATGCTTGCCTTGGTTATAATAAAACCAATAGAAATGTCTTCTCGGATAAGTGCTTGACTTGTCGGTTAAGATCAAGTATTCTTCATGGAACTGCTGGCCTTCACTTCGGAGTCGGGTTCTACCGAGGGGAAACAACACCGAAAAGAAGAACAACAATAAAACATGGCATCGATGCAATGCACAACATGTATGCATGAGCAAGTTAATGCACTGAAATAAAAGGCCTAAACATGATCGTTGGGTTGCTAGGGTTCATATGTCAGATATGCAGTTTTTCTGAAATTAGCCCGGAATAGACCCCGGAGGGCACTTCAGGAAATTATGAAAGTGTGTCACATTTCAATTGCTCAAATGTGTTTGAAAACACCATAACTAGGTTGCATTTTTCATTTTGAGCATTTTGGTATATAACTTTTAATTTTCTAATTTTATTGAATAAAAACTTATTTTCTCTATTTTAAATGAATTAACCAACATTAAATAATGGTCAATTTTCAACTTTCTCAAACATGATTTAAAATTACATATTTAGATAGAGAATAATTTTCTGAACATTTTGGTACCTCACTTTTATTTTTCTGAATTACAGATTAAACGATATTGAATTTACAAGTTTTAAACAATTTCTGTAATTCATTTAAACAGAGGGGTCCACGCGCCAGTTACTGTTTCTAATTATTTCCAAAACATAAAAAATGATTTATGACATAAGCGTGACGCAACGACAACGTCATCTTGCTCTGATCCTCACAGCTGAGATCAAATTCGATCGAATTCGTGTGCAATTAAGGGAACAAACTATACCAGGAGGAAGAGGAGATCGAGGGGAGCCGAGGGGTACCGGCGGGTGACCATTTGGTCACCGGAAAGCTCGCCGGCGTCCATGTCCATGGCGTCCGGCGGTGGTGGTAGTCAAACAAGCACACCGGAGGGGGAGGGAGGGGATGGAGGGCACGGGGAGACTCACCACGACGCGGGGAGTCTAGTGGAGTGGTCGGAGGGGGCAGGGGCGGCCGGAGGCGCCGAAATCGAGCTCGACCACCGGCGGCCGGAGCTCGGGAAGAAGAGGATGGCGGCAGCGATTTAGGGCGTCTCGGCCCGATTCACTTGGGAGGATGTAGAGGGGAGGACGACGATGCCAAAGGTGGGCTCGGTTTGCTACGGGGCGGCCGGAGTCAGCGGCGATTCGCGGGGCGGCCGGCGGCAGTAGGGTTTGCTCTCGCACTAGTAGGAAATATGCTACCAGTGACGAACAGGATCCAGCTACCACTGGCGAACATGTGTTCGCCAGCAGTACACCGCCAGTGGTAGGAGGGTACCGCTGGCGAACACCACTTCACCAGCGGTAGTGCATATTACCGTTGGCGAACAAAGCTTGTTCGCCAGCGCTATGTTCGCCAGCGGTAGCTGCCCAGTTCGCCAGCGGTACTGGTTCGCCAGCGCTAGGCCCCTAGTTCGCCAGTGGTGGTGTTGGCCAGCGGTAGGAATTTGTTCGCCAGTGGTAAGTTTCCCAGGTTTGTATTTTTTTTTTGTATAACAGTTTGTATATTCTGATATTATACTATACAGGTCCAAATACATTCAAATTCTGTAATTTATAAACTTCACACATATAAATCACTGTTAGATACATATGCATCCATCCATAACGAATTTAACACATCGATAACGAAATTAACACATCGATACATATGCATCCATATCCAATTCTCATAAGTACGAATACAACACATTGATCTCAATAACACGTTTATGTCGGAAAATTTCGAACCCAAAATATAGCCATCTAATTAGTTCAACGATTACAAGGTATGACGACATCTATACAACGTACACGCGATATAGAGATCAATCGCAAAGAAGACTAGCTAGATATACGGTCCGCCTCCGCTTTAGCTTCCGCCTCCGCTTGCGATCTTTCGCTAGGGCCAGCACGCCGTCCACTTCTTCATCTCTCTGTAGACCAAGATAAAAGCATTAGACCGGCAAAGGAAATCACAAGTTCTTATTAGGAGGAATTCGTAACGAATCGAATACATACCGTCGATCATTCTTCCTCGATGTTGTGATCTTCTGTTTCTTCTCCGGCGGGAACGGAAGAACACCTTCTAACGAGTTGAGTGGTCTCTTGTCAGTCTGCTCTAGCACACATTGTCGCAACTCATTGTTAGATGGTGGGGAGTTCCATTGGAAGACGGATCCATTAGTTACTACATCCTTATAGATGATTGTGTAGAGCTTGCGCTGGATGCGACCAAAGTTCTGTCTGAATTCAGCATCAGACCATTCGACGATGCTGCGAGACCATTTGTCCACAGCAGACATGTATTGTAGACTATGTTGGTCCTTCACGATCTCCGTCATGTGTTGGATGAGGTACCATGCCTCCATATGGCCGCCTGGCGCCTGCTTGGGGCAGGGAAACTCTGTTCTGTGTCTGAACACATATTTGCCTTGAATTTTTTTCTTCCTGTCGCAGAATCCTTCCCCCCTGATGTAGCCGTCCAAAGCATCATTCAGAACAGACTTGATGAGGGAGTAGTTCTTCTCCTTCATCGTACTCCCGGAGTCGAGATATACTGCGTGCGCGTCTCTCGGGTAGAGCATGATGAGGGTGCCATATTTGTTTCTGCGCAAAACAGGAGAGTCCATATATATAATCCTCAAAAATTGTATATGCGCAAACTTATGTAAAGATGGGAAATATAACTTACTCGGGAAAGTAAGGCACGAGGGTTATCCTCTTGTTCATATGGTTATTGAGCAACACTTGTTGGAGTACTTTGTCGCTTTTGCCCTACCCTTGGGGTTGCTCAAGTACATGTCGTACATGTAGTAGGGGTCTGCTAGCGCGATGTTTTTGACATTCTCTATGGATAGCTGATGCGCCAAACAGAGCGTAAACAGACGCACGATTGACGAGTGGAGGGATTTCATGTGGAACATCCGGAAATGTCGTCAAATCTAATGATGATCTTGTTTGCGTTGCCTTCAGTGACAAATCCCGCCGTAGATGGCACCTTTGCGACCAAAACCGGCAGCGTTGGATTTTTCTCTTTCAGAAGCATCTCCTCCATATATAGAATACCGTCATGGACGCTACGCATATCACCTGACTGCAAGGAGACCAACCTCGGCGGAAGCATCGGTTTGCCCAACTCATGGATCTGATGCCAGTCGGTTATGGGTATCCTGTCCAATACACGTCAGTCTGCGGCTTGGACTTGGTCCCCTCCACCGGTTGGCTCATCGATGCAACGGCAGAATTCTTTGTTCTTTCCGTACCGTTTTCTTAGGCTGAGTCTGATGAAATACATCCGCTACCGCCTCTTTGAGGGCATCCTGGCTGATGACTTCTTGCTCGGGGACTGCCGGTTCTTGAGAAGAGAAAAGACGCTTTGTGCATCGATATTTATCCGCTTCCTCCGCTGGCAAGAGAAGTTGATCAAGTTCATCCAGGCCGGGCGCCCCTCGTAAGGATCGTCGACGAGGTAGTCATTGGGGTTCTCATCTTCAGCATCGTCGTCGTCATGTTGCACGGACTTTGCAGGTGAGAAATCCTTTTGTTGGCTCGGGTGCCCCGACCCCTGGACCGGTGTTGGAGTGTTGACAGGAGTACTTTCCAAACGAATGAGTTATTTTGGCCAGGTCAATGGCCAAACCAAGCATTGCTCCAGGTTCAACTCGCTGTCGGCTGCGGGTGGTTGGTTCGGAGGATCGAGAGCACCGCAACCAGGGAGCACCCGACTTAAGGTCACTCTGAACACGTCCTCGGGCATACGAACGCCGTGGGATACGCGGTTGAGAGGTGTTATGATTTTTCCTTTGGCGACGTCCTTTAACTCGCCGTTCACACGAAGGATCAATGTGCATCCCGTCTCGTCGGCCTGCGAAACGTCGCGCGATCGTTGTTAGAGACTGATGCCGTCACGAATCAAGTCATAATATATAATTAAGCAGTGGACGTTGAATTACCGTGAGGGCATTGAGCTCGGACAAGGGGGATGGACCGCTAAGTGTCGGCGGCGGCGTTGAAGAGATGTGGCGGGGCGGCGACGGATCTTTGCGACCTTCCGGCTGAGGGTTGGGGGCCGGCTCGTTCCGCGGCGCCACGACGGGGGCCACGTTCTGCGGCGCCACGACGGGGCCACGTTCTGCGGCACTGGCTGCACCATTTGGGCTATGTTTATCTCCGGGAGCGGCCCTTGTCCTCCACCTAGCATCCACGGCGCTAAGGACTGAGCGACGGATGCACAGATGGTAGGGAGGAGCTCATTGAGCCTCTCGTTCACAAGCTCGTCGACCGTCTTCTCCGGGCCCTTGTTCCGCTCCTTACGCTTCTCCTTGGTGTCCGGGTAGTAGTGCGCATGCCGATGACCCTTTCCGAGGCCATGCACATGGCCACAATGCGGCTTCTTGTCAAGGGGCACTCCCTTCATCGCGTTCAGCGCCCTAATGAAAGGGGTGTCATACGGGTCCTTGTTCGTCGTCGCCGAGGACCCCCCGTCAGATTGAGATAGGCGTTCTTTTTCTTCTTCCTCGAGATATTATTCTCGAGCAGCTTGACCTTCTCGTTCAACACAAGATCGCCGGGCTTTTTGGGATCTTCCCTATAATGGGCCCTGACAAAATTTCTCACCTGCGGGTCGGTGATCTTGTCAAACGGGTTCGGCCCTTCTCTCTTCGCATCCTCCTTGGCCCAGACTTTCTGCTTCCAAGGTAACCCCGGCTTCCGAGATTGTGAGGGCCAATGTTCTTTTTTCGCTGTTCTTTCCCCCATTTACTCAGCGCCACCCTTTCCGGTTTGAGTTCGTCGATCTTGAATTGGGCCAAGTCTTCCTCGGAAATGGAGGGCTACATCTTATGGATCTCATCGAAATCCTTACCCTTCGCAATCATCTCCCGCAAACTGGATCTCCAAGTCGTAAACGCCTTGGCGAACTTTCCCAGTGCTAACGAGTTGACCAGATTCTTTTTCAGGTCCTGGTTGTCGTAAGGATCCGGGAATTTGTACCTTGTGTGCAACTTCTCAATCAGCAGGGCGGCCATAGCCTTGTTTTCTTTATCTCTGAGGTGCTCCATATTAACGTTGCCGAAGTCTCGAGCTATGCAGCCTATCTGGTTTCCATAGCCCTTGGCGTAACTCTCCGGCTCGAGGGGAGCACCGCTCTTGGGGTCCACTTCCGTGAACTCTTCCCGGATGGTGGCGAGCATGTTGTGCCGCCTATCTTTGCGCTTAGCCGACGCCTCGCTACCGGAGGCGGTATCCCCGGTGCCACTACCGGTTTGATCACCTTCTGCGCCCGATGTATCGTTGCACGGCTCTAGCTCCTGGTGAACGGTTTCGTCCATCTCGTCGTCTGCATCGTCGCCCTGCATCTCCATGCATGAGAGTACCAGATCTTGTACAATTAGTTTCTATTTGAAGCCGTAAGCCGTAAGGTCCAGTTTGTTTGCTTAGCTTCTGTGAGTTAATAATGGTGATTTTGTTCAGGTTTTTGTATGCAGCAGTAGTGTGCCTCATTTTGCACGCACTTGATTTCTGTGTGAGGAGTGCTTAACCATTGCACTCATGTTAAAACTTTGGTGGATGCAAAAGGCAGCTAGCAGCTTATTTGCTTCCCAATTTTACATATCTTTTAATAGCCGCAATACTTACTGTCACTAGAAATAGAAGGTCTGACTGAACCTTAATTATCTATAAGTGAACCCATCAACATTTATACATACATGCCTGCACTATCTATTATATATATGCCCTCTAATTGGAAACCTTTTACTTACTGAATATTAGCTGATGCACTATCAGCGACAAATGCTAATGACAGAATCGGATCATATCCATCACATAGCAGTGGACTGAAATCTTTAGAATTACCATAGAGAATATTCAGCAGCCAATGATGTTTAGGTAGAAGGCTTTATCTAATCGGTGCCTCACGTGGTAAGCATGGAGGCCCCCACCGTCAGAATTAAATTGCTGAATGAAAAAAAAAGTTTTTGTATTGCCCAGTTTCGGCGTTTCACATGCAGACTGTTATTGCTTATAGAAATTTGTATGATTACCATAGAGAATATTCAGAGGTTTACAATGTTTAAGTAGAGCTTTGATCTAATCTATGCTTTGCGTCGTAAGCATGGAGCCACATGTCGCCACAATTATGTTCAAAAAAACATGTCACCACAATTAAATTGGTCAGCTAAAAAAAAGCATCAGGTCTCAATATTGCCAAATTTCATACAGTTCACACGCGGCCTGTTATTACTTATACGTTGTTTAATCTCTACATTAAACCTGTAGCAGTATGGTTGCAACCTGACATTAATCCGCAAACAGAAACCAATACAAAATAGCTTGTTCTTACTAGAGCAATCATGAGACCCAAATTGTTCAACATAGCAGTGGTTACAACAGTAACAACTACCACTAGGCGCGATGCAGAAATGAAATCTCGGTACCGGATCAAATTAAATCCACCAAGCCAACGACCACTCGCTACTTAACATGCAAATGACTCCTCTAGTTCTATAGCCTGCATGAAATACAGTAATTTTCAGGAAAAAACTACCTGTAGAACTTCTGTCGAACACGTTCTGTGCGTGGCAGAAGAGGGCGCAGCAGTGGGCAGCACGCCGGCGGTGCCGCCATAGAGGCACGGCGGCAGCCGCAGGGGAGGAGGAGGGAGACACGGGGAAGGAGGAGGGAGCAGCGCGGGCCGCAGGCGTGCCATTGATCGCCGGAGAGTGGCCGGCCGCCGTCGATGGAGCCGCAGGGGAGGTTCGGGCAGGGGAGGAGAGGGCCGGTGTGGAGGCAGTGGAGGGAAGGTACGTAGCGAGAGTGGAGCAGTGGAGGGCGCGGTGGTCGCCGGACAGGGAATCGCCGGAGACGACGTCGACAGGGAACCGTGTGCGCGCGCTGTCTACGACGATTGAAGCGATGAAAACGGCAAAGTCCCCGCGCGGCCCCTGTGTAGCTCTCTAGGGGGGCTTACCGCTGGCGAACGTGGCTGCTGGTTCGCCAGCGCTACTTTTTTATTTATTTTTCTTTATTTTTCTTTGAAATGATTTACTTTATTAATTTTTCTTGAGAAACATTACTGTTTTATTTTTATTTATTTCTTTGAATTGATTTATTTTTATTTATTTCTTTGAATTGTCTTCTTTATTTGTTTAAATTATTCAAAGACATTTAATTTATAATCATTCAAACACATTGCAAATTAATTTCAAACATATTACAAATAATAATGTTTTATTTTGTTTTCTTTAATTATTTGTTTAAATTATTCAAAGACATTTAATTCATAATCATTCAAACACATTAAAAATTAATTTCAAACACATTACAAATAATAATGTTTTATTTTGTTTTCTTTATTTGTTTAAATTATTCAAAGACATTTAATTTATAATCAATCAAACACATTACAAATTAATTTCAAACACATTACAAATTAATTTCAAACACATTACAAATAATAATGTTTTATTTTGTTTTCTTTAATTATTTGTTTAAATTATTCAAAGACATTTAATTATAATCATTCAAACACATTACAAATTAATTTCAAACACATTACAAATAATAATGTTTTATTTTGTTTTCTTTATTTGTTTAAATTATTCAAAGACATTTAATTTATAATCAATCAAACACATTGCAAATTAATTTCAAACACATTACAAATAATAATGTTTGTTTTTATTTCTTTAATTAATTGTTTAAATATTCAAAGACATTTAATTTATAATCATTCAAACACATTGCAAATTAATTACAAACACATTACAAATAATAATGTTTTTTTGTTTTCTTTATTTGTTTAAATTATTCAAAGACATTTAATTTATAATCAATCAAACACATTGCAAATTAATTTCAAACACATTACAAATAATAATGTTTTATTTTGTTTTCTTTATTTGCATATACATAGTTTCGTCGCATACAATTGGCAGACAAATGCATACATAGTTTCTCAGTGTTTGATCTTTTTGCCTTTTTTGGTCGCAGTTGCATAATTTAACCCCACATTATGACTTCTTCTTCTGAATGGAAGACCATGCCTAGGTAGCGTAGTTCTGCTTCTTCTTGTTGTGTATGTTGCATCACTATCATCATCTTCTTGATCATCGTCAATATTTGGGTCGCCGAACGTGTCGAACTCGTCCTCATCAACGACTCCATCCATTCCGATGAATTTCTTTTCCCTCTCCTCACGACAACACGGCTAGGCCTTGCGGGGTCTGTTATGAAGAAGCATTGGGACACATGCTTAGCCAATACCCATGGCTCATTTTGCGCTGTGACATTCGCGCTTGATGAGGTTCCGGTTTCGGGAATAACCATGGTTGTAAAGTATTGGTCTTCTTTTCTGACGGTCGACATCCTAGCCCATCTGACGCGGAACATAGGCACCTTCTCTCCAAGTAGTTAAGCTCCCATATCTCCTCGATTCTTCCGTAGTATCTTAACTTTTTTTCACCGGTGTAGGATTCCATCGTTACCCCTGAGTTTTGATAATCGGAAGTTTTGTCTTTCTCCTCTGTGTAGAAGGTGAACCCGTTGATATCATATGCTTGAAACGTCGCTAGGTTGGGAGCTGGGCCATGTGCCAAGGCGTACAATAGTTTATTTTTCGCACAATCCCTTGGCGGTGGATTAGCGACGATCAATCTTTAAACAAACGCAAGAAAGTGGAGTTATGCTCTCTAATTATTTCTCCTTCGGTCCTCCGCTTGCCTTGTTCACTGTACTTTTTCATAATCGAGCTCTTGTGTTTTTCCACCCAAGTATCGACCATGTCAATGTGTTGGAGAGCTACTAAGTTTGCCCTGTTAAAGTCGGTGCGTCGACAAGCCCGATCCACATGCACTTCTCTACGTCCATTTTTGTGACCTACTCCATCGAGCTTGCCAATGTGCTTGTTTCTGGGCAGACCAACTGGGTCCTCCACGTCCATATGATTCGTGCAGAAAGAGATGCACTCTTCGGTGAGAAAGCCCTGAACGATGCTCCGTCCGGACGAGCTCTGTTGCGAACATATCCTTTGATGACCCCATTCATCCTTTCAAACGGCATCATGTTGTGCAGGAACAACGGCCCGAGATGGATGATATCGTTCACGATATGGACCAACAGATGAACACATATGTCAAAGAATAATGGTGGAAAGTACATCTCAAGCTCGCATAGTATCACGACAATCTCTTCCTGCAGCCTTGAGATCTGCTTCCCCGTGATCGACTTTCGAGATATAACGTCGAAGAAGTTACAGAGGCCAAACAGGGTTTCTCGGACGTGTTTGTCCATTATTCCGCGGATCGCAACCGGAAGTATCTGCGTTATCATCACGTAACAGTCATGAGACTTCATCCCGCTAAACTTTTGTTTCTGCGCGTCGAGGAATCTGCTTATTAGCCCTAAGTAACCGCTAGGGACTTTGACTCCGAGAAGGAACATCATCAATTTTGTGATCTCGTCCGGACTAAGAGTGAAGCAGGAGGGGGGGCAGTAATAGTCATTCCTCTTAACTCTTTTGGCCTTGCGACCCTCCGTCTCCTCATCACACGATTGATCGTCGTCGTCATCATCCGGGCGTCCCCCCTGAAGATCTACCCTAATACCAAAATATTTCAGGTCGTTTCTTGCTTTCACCCCCGTCTTTGGTCCTCTCCGGCATGTTGAGTAGCGTGCCAAAAAAACTTTCAAACACATTCTTCGTGATATGCATCAGATCAAGGCAGTGAGGCGTATCGAGAATGGGCCAGTATGGCAAGTCCCAAAACACCGACCTCGTCTTCCATACATCCAGAAGCGGTTTTTGGCGCATTTTGCTTCTTTCCTGGCTCTGGGCATTCCTTCCAATCATTCAGCAATTTAGATTTCTTCGCCGCACCTCTTACGTGGAGGTCCACGGAGCTCATCCTCACCGTTAAAAAGGTCTCCTCGCCTTCTCCACGGGTCTTTGTTGGGTAGCCACCTTCGATGGCCAACGAAAACTGTTTCGAAGACCCAGGATCTTTCGGAAGTTGCATAAACATGGGGTCATCATGCACCGCACGCAACCGTTATGTCCGTGGCACACCTGGCCCGCCACATATCCGTAGCCGAGTAGGTCGTGAACCGTACAGAGTAAGACAGCTCTCATTGGGAAATATTGTTCACCGAAGGCGTCCCATGTGTTCACCCCTTCCTCGGCCCATAGCGTGTCCAGCTCATCTTTAAGCAGCTTCAGGTATAGATTGATGTCGTTGCCTGGTTGTTTCGGCCCTTGAATTAGCATACTCATGTGAATATACTTCCTCTTCATGCACAACCAGGGAGGGATGTTGTACATCCATACAAACACGGGCCAGGTGCTATGGGTGCTGCTCTGGTTGCCAAACGGATTGAGTCCGTCGGTGCTCACACCCAACCTGATGTTCCTTGCCTCCGCCCCGAACGTTGGATATTCATAGTCAATTGCTTTCCATTGACTTGCATCTGAAGGATGTGTCAGAATTACTTTTTCACTCCGATTTGGATCTTTCAAAACTTTATTCCTCCTTTTCGCGTGCCAGCGCATGAGCTCTGCTTCCTTGCGGTCCGCGAAATACGTTGCAGACGGGAATGAGCGGAAAGTACACACAACTTTCCGAGGAGCTTTCTTCTTCCCTTTCTTGTATCGAGCGGCGTTGCAAACTGGACAAATGGTTTTGTTCGCGTCCTCTTTCCGATAAATGTAGCAATCGTTGATGCACACATGGTATTTTTGTGAGGTAAATCAAAGGGGCACACACGACTTTCTTGGCCTCGTCGCAACTTTTAGGACATGTGTTGCCCTCTGGAAGGACATCGTGCCAGTATTGCAGGCTTGCATCGACGCTTATGTCGCTCCATTGTATCTCGCCTTCATCTGCAGAACATCGAGGGCCACTCTCAGGCGGGACTCTCCCGGACCGCAGCCTGCATACAACGGTGTCTTCGAGTCTATCTCTAGTTGCGCCAACTTTGATTGCTCTCTAGCAGCAGATATCGAGTTAGTCGTCTTTCTCAAAAGCAGTTCTTTCAGATGAGGGTCACGCACAACTTCCGTAAGGGGTGTCCCTGTGTCCTCGTGATCTTCTTCCACGTCTTGTTCAGCATCTTCTCCATGATCATGTGCGGGGTCATGAGGCTGATCTTGGTCCTGCTGTAGTTCTAGTCGATCGTTGCTATTGTCCTGTTGCACATCATTTCCTACCGCCGCCGCCCCATGTACTTCATCATCTTCATCATCACTTACCCACTAACTGTTATACCCATCCATGAAACCATACCTTAGGAGGTGACTGAGCAAGTCTCCGGTAAAGGGATTGAGCAAGCCCCCTAGTTTGCACTTTCGACATGGACATCGTATCTCCTTGCGGCCATTTTGTAAACATGTCTTCTGTCGCGTGTCTCAAGTAACTATTCACGACACGTTCACTCTTAACGACCACCATTATATGTCGCCTGCACGAGAGCGCGCCGATATAATTAATATTAGAACCAAACATAATATATATATATATATATATATTTCGATATTCACGAAAAAAATCGGCATGAACTTCCTACAAATTGGAGGTTAGAGGAGTGCCAAACTTTGCCGAGACGGAAATGAATCAACATTCCGGCAAAGTGGCAACTCATTTTCATATCAAAAATTTCACTTCATGTCGTATTCACGAAAAAATTCGGCATGACCTTCCTACAAATAGGAGGTTATTAGGGAGTGCCAAACTATGCCGAGACGGAAATGAATCAACATTCCGGCGATAGTTGGCTACTCAATTTCATTCCACAACAAATTGCGCACACATGCATTTATCGTCTCCATCACACGACCATTGTTGAATCCGGTGAAATTTCACACATATTGCATATCGCGTGTATCCGGACAAAATTTATATACAAACTCATTTAATTATATTATCATTCATCCCACCTCAAATGAATAGATGGCTACACGATGATATCCGGAGAATTTTGGAGCTTTGGAGAGAGGGGTAATTCTAGATCTAGATGGCTAGGGAGGGAAAATTTTGGGTAGAAAATGGTGTTAGGAGGGAGATAAACATATATATACCAACTAAAATAAATTTAGTTGGTTCAAAATAGAGTAGGAGGGTGGAGAAATTGGCATAATTTTGAGCTAGAGAGAGAAGAGGGGACAAGGTGGAGAAGGGAGAGTGGAGGGGAAAGTGGGTGGTTGGGGGTACTACTTATGGCAGATCTGCCATACTACCGCTGGCGAACAGGTGTGGTTGTTCGCCAGCGCTAACATGCGTCCTAGGCCCACAAGTTAGCGCTGGCGAACAACCACACCTGTTCGCCAGCGGTAGTGAGCGTAGCGCTGGCGAACACTCAGCCCACTTCGCCAGCGGTATCAGGCAGCGGCTGTAGCGCGCGCAGCAGGGGTCCCACCCCATAGCGCTGGCGAACCAGCGGGCATGTTCGCCAGCGGTAGGAGGAATAACGCTGGCGAACAGGAAATGCTGTTCGCCAGTGCTGTTAGCGCTGGGCAACGGAAAATGCTGTTGGCCAGCAGTATGCTGGTGGCTATAAGCCATTCCCTACTAGTGTCG